>WPIO01000069.1:612500-885000 GCA_009760855.2 Cristatella mucedo
CAGAAAGTGACCCTCCTCGAGGAGCTGAGAGTTCAAAGTCCTGATGGGATGTTTCGAAACAGCAGTTTTGCCGTTACAGTTTTGTAACAGTTGTAACAGTTCTGTTACAGTTCTGCAGTTCTGGAGATTAATATAACGACAGGAATGATCAGGCAGCTATAAAAGATCAGGTTGTAAGCCAAACCCATGCATAGATAAAAACAATCTCTGACTGCGCTCTATGGCAGGAGTTAACTTTCTTAATAGCCACTTCCATAGGCTCTAATTTTAGTTACAGCTCATTACTGTCGGTATTCTTCTCGGCTTCTTCTTCGTCTTTGTCTTCTCCCTCAGCCATCAGGAGAATAGCATTAAACACGACTTGAGGCAGGTTAAGGCGTTAAGGTTGAGGCGTTAGGCATACTTTCGGAACGCAATGTGCATTTGAGTTAATAAAAATTAGATTTTGACTTCATGCAAGTTTTTTATTGACTAATAATACTAATAATAATAAACTTGATAAAGCGCCCTCAGAGAGCTTAATCTCTTTCTAGGCGCTTTAAATTTGCTGCAAACGAAACGCAATCGAATGGTGAGTGGTATCATGCTTGATAAACTATGTGAATAACACGGGTAGGGGCGACATGCACAGGGTCAGCATGCGTGTGGTTAGTGGCAGCACGCACAGTTTCAGCACTCATAAGCACATAAAGGACGAATAACAAGGACCCACTAAATGCTGTCATGTATAAGTGCGTTTTTAATTTCTTCTAAATGCAATCAAGTCAGGGGATGTCGTGATGGAAGTCGGGAGTGAGTTCCAGGCTTTGGGAGCCTACGAACTAAAGTCATGGTCTCCAAATGATTTGAGGTTTGTACAAGGTATAGGTAAGCAGTCGGATTACGAAAAGCAGGTGGTAGGATGCTTAGCTCAGTGGGGGAGTAGATCTGATTGGTAGGCTGTTGCCAAAGCATGATGGGATGTAAAACGTGAGCGACAGAACTTTGAAGTCGATCCGTTGCTTCACTGGTAGCCATTGCAGGTCGGCAAGAAGTTTTGATGTGGCAACTGCGACACTTATGGCAGAAAGGCCTAGCTGCAGACTTTTGCACCAGCTGTAAGCGCTTGCTTTCATGTGCCGATAGGCGAGCAAGCAGCGAGTTAAAGAACTCAAGACGGTATATTACAAATGCATGGACCAACGTCGATGTGGTATCCCGATCTCAACAAGCCAGAATTGTAGCGATGCTATGTAGCTGAATGTAGGTAGACTTGATTGTGGAGCTGATGTGGTCGTCTAACGAGAGGTAACTTTGGAACATGACACCTAGGTTTCGTGCAGATTTAACAGGAGATTTGCTGGAAGAGCCGATTTTGAGCGTCAGCCTTTCCACCCCATAACTGCTAAGTTAGTTTTATTATCATTAAATCTAAAAAAATTTGCTGCCACCCATGAGCGGATGTCATCAATACATGCAGCACGGGAGTTGAGAGACTTTGAGCTGCTCGAGAGCTGGGAGGGCCCAGAGCAAAGGTACAACTGAGTGTCATCCGCATAGAAGTGAAAGCCTAGATTGCGCTTAGCAATCACATCGGCAAGAAGGGCAGTATAAACCATGAAAAGAACTGGACCAAGTACGGAGTCATGCGGTACCCCATATTTCAGAGGTATCTCGGATGATCTTTGTTTATGCACATCAAGACTCTGGAGTCTCACACTGAGATAGGACCAGAATAATTGCAGAGCAGATCTCATTCAGTCTATAATTTCATAAATTCAGTCTCCTCCTCCTCTAAAATCACCTGCCCACGAAACCTCAAGAACCTTGAGATCGATGCTCTCCGTGATAGTGCCAGTGATCCGCAGGCTGGATGAGAGGCGCTCAAGAAGGACTTGGGGGTCGATAGTATCAAAAGCTACCAAAATATGGAACAAAACAAGCAGAGATGCTCTAATGATGATAATAATAATAATAATAGTACACTTGATAAATTACCCTCAGAGAACTCAATCTCTTTCTATGCATTTTACATTTGCTGCCAAGTAAGCACATACCCATGCATGCATTCCTAAGTAGGCCGTTGTATGCCCGAAGCAAAGCTGACATTGTGGAGTGATTAGCTCTAAAGCCAGACTGGAACTTACTAGTAGGGTTAGAATGTTCAATATGTGAGTTAAGCTGGTCAGGTCCGACTCGTTCCAGTGTCTTTGATAGAATGGTAGAAGGGAGACTGGGCGGTAGTTGCTCAAGTTCTCTTGGTCTAGTGTCGCTTTCTTGAGTAGTGGCCTGACTACAGCTGTTTTAAAAGGTGCTAGTACATAATCTGAGGCTAGTGAGATTTTATGGAAATCAGTTATGCATGGCAGCAGCAGATCAATGCAACTTAGAAGCAGGTGTAGTTCGATTGCATGAGGGCTGGTACCGCTCCTTTCCTAAACAGCTGTTGGGAGCATCGTCGAGAGGGGCCTGTGCACAGCGGTGGTCAGCTTCTAATGAGGCGTTGACACAGGCCGATAACCCGCTGGTAAACAGATGGTGGATTCACCATCGGGTCGGCCAAGGGACAGCCCGAGGGGAGGAGAGAGGAGACTCGAGTGTGAAAAGGGGGGAATACATCTATAGAAGAAAGGAGGTAGGCAGTCGTGCGTCTTGCTGCTCCGTGCCTTGTGCAATAAACCATTGGCGTGTATGCCGAACCACAGCAGGACAGTGGGAATAGTGTCCAAAGTACTTTTCTTCTTTGATTGGGATATGAACTTCCGGACGAGGTCACTAATGACCTACTTGAATGTAAGCATTCAGGTGCTGCAAGAAATTGAGCTACAGCATTCTAGAGGGGATGCTGCCATCGCAGGGATGGACTTCCTGATATTTCCGATCTTCTGGACAAATACACTAGAGAAGCGATCAGCCAGATCATCACATGGATCATCAGCTTAGGAGCGAACCTGGGAGCGTTTAAGCGGCAGCTGATCGTCGACATCAGCATTTTTGAATTGTTTATCTGTGATTCAACAATTTCTTTATAGAAGCTAGACTTGGCGTTGGCTAGGATCGATTAGTACGAACTACAGTAGTCCTCGTATGCCTGTCGATGGACACTCAGTCCAGATCTTTTGTATGCTTTTTCAAGCTTGCGCTTAGTAGATCTAGCTAGTTTATTGTTTGTGGTAAACTATAAGCCGTCTAAGCGAGAGCGCCCAGCCCGCTTAGTCAAACTCGTCGAGCATGTCAGCTAGTATCGTGTCGTAGCGATCTACCAATGATGACAGGTCGGGGGGACTGAGCAGCAGAGGTGAGGCAGATATTCTCGCACGGAGAGCGTTGATTTCAAGGTTCTTGAGGTTTCGCGGACAGGTGATTTTAGAAGAGGAGGAGCCTGAATTTATGAAATTATAGGCTGAATGAGATCTGCAAAAGGTCAGATAAGCAGGATTTGGTAATGATTGGTAATGACAGAGTGCATTTGTATGACGAAATTTGTCCGAGTGTGAGACCCTTGATGTGAGCAGGGCAGAAGACATGAGACACAAGAGACAATTAGTTAGTCAATGCACGAAATTTAATGGTGAAAGCGTCAGATAAGTTATCAAAGTGAATTTTGAAATCACCCATAACGAGGAAGAATCTATGTCTTGCACTCAGAATTAAAATAAGGTCGGAGAAATCTGAGATAAAAGAGGATTCTGTACCTGGTCGGCGATAGACCACTGCCCCTATTGGTAGCTCTTTTTTGGGTGAAATAAAGACAATCGATTCGAAACACTGCTTCGAGGGTGCTGAAAACGGCTTGAAGTTGAATTTTGAGCGCACGATAACCGCAACTCCACCTAAAGTTTTTATCGATCTAGGGGTGTGGAAGAATGAGACAACAGTCGGGTCAGCTTCTTTAATTGTCGGGGAGTTTACCGATTTTAGCCAAGTTTTAGTCAAGACGAGCAGGTCAAAATAATTTCCCGAAATAAGGTCGCTTATTACTATAGTTGCATTGCACATTGAGCGATGATTCTAAAGACAAGCGTTAAGTTGGGCCGCGAGAGCAATAGTAGGCCTGATGACCACTAAGTTGGAGAATTTCACAGCGACACTTGTAGGGAGTGTGCTTCGCGTTTCGAGACAATGCTAGGAATACCAATCGAGCGGGTACTCAGCTCGCAGTTCGAGCCAAGCGAGTGTCGTCTAATCTTTCAGCCCCGGCCACCGTAGCTGCTCCATGGTGCTTTTTCTTTGTTAATGCATAATTCACGAATCTTAGCAGCAGCAATAACATCTAGGAATGCATTTGGACTAGGACGCCGAAGCGACAATAGGCGCTCAGGATCATAACTAACGTGCAGGCTACTAGCCGCCGGCCTAGCTAAGGCCGATGATTTTTAAAGTTGTGAGAAATATAGCTTCTTACACCGCAGGATTGCACATTCTCCAGAAACAACTTGTTAGTGGGTACAAAATAAGAATCGACAGCAGCAGTGCCGCTCTTGAGGTAACCACTCTCGGAAGTAGTTCGCAAAAAAGTCAGCAAGCCTGTCCAGCATCATAGCAGAAGAAGTCAAGCGACCAGTACAGCTAACACGTCAGCAGTGTCGAAGCAGGTTTCGATGACAACGTGCTCCAAAAGGATAGTCCAATATATTTCCAATATCTTTAGCAATAGCTAACGTACCAGACACCTGCAAATTATCAACAGCTATTTTCTTGCTCTCCTAGGCTAACTTGAAATATGGCTTCTCAAGAAAAGCTGAGGGTTTTACAATGGTTGAGCAAGCAGCTTTAGCTATGACTGTTTCCACGTGCTATAATAGTCATCGTATCACCCTTTAAATTTTTCAGATTAAGGCGATTAAGCTCAAGCACGCTGCCATTGTTTAGTTACATAGTTTTTACCACCAATCATTCGGTAACGCTTTGTATACAGCATCTGTCCAACGCCTAAAATGAGATTCATTTCTCTGAGGGTGGTACACAAATTTTTTATGAGTATTATTAATATACTTGCAGTAGTGTAATTATTTTCCGTACTGTAGAGCTAATTAGCTGCAACACTTTCCTTTGAAGTCTTAAACTTTTTCACTAGATGCCAACACACCTATTTCTTCAGGGTACCCATGTACTCAAGAGCGGTAAAAGCAAATGCTTTTATATATTATTTGGCACACTAGTGCGGCACTACACAATCAGTGGCTAGAGCATAAATTCACTTTTCGTTTACTTTCAGACAAGTATAGCTCATCAATTTGCCTTATCTCGAATAACCAGAACTACAAGAATTGCAGAAGTTCAGCAAAGATATTTTCTTGTCACGATAGCCAGCAGCTGATTAAGCATTATGTGCTTAATTTTTCTGGCAGTAAATAACTTAATCCTACTAGTAAAGGAATCTACGTTGCATGCTTAACGTTTACAAACATTGCCACACACAATAAACAGCCATAAGGCGATTGTCAACGTTCTTCTGCAACAATCTAGCACTACTAACACTAATTGTTGCAATTAGGGCGTAGTGGTGTCGCTTCAGATCTAGACCAAACTATACAGCTAACGCTCATGGAACTGGGTCGGTTATTGCCAAGGTGCGATAAGTGCATGGGAGGGTCAGAGTTGCATATCTGCGGACAGTGTAATTGACATACACATGAATGGAATATCGATTACTTGACATTGCATTCAGGCTTACCAACCGGTTGTATTACCACAACTATGTCATAGCCAGTGTAGTGCAGAAAACACTTGCCATATCTCCCTGGCAATAATCGTTCTGTTGTAAAACATCAACGCTCAAGTATATTGTGGTAATACGTTTAGGAAACTCTGTACAAAACGCATGCTTCCAGTAGAAGAGTGGATAGCTTGCATATAGATTAACACTATTAGGAATAGGAATAAGAAAAAGATATTTGCAAGTCTCCCTAAGTGAACTTAATCTCTTTTAGGCATTTAAAATATCTCGCGGGAAAGCACTTCAAATCAGTAGTGAGGACTTAAGTGTCGCCAGAAGACGTGCATGCAAAAAACATGTCCAGCTAGGTGAGGAGGGGGTGAGATGTAACGTCTTTTCAAATGCAGTCAAGATTGAAAGTGTCTGACGTCGGTCGCGAGTGAGTTTCATGCTATGAGAGCTTACTGAGGGACTGGTCACTAAAGGATTTTAAGTTGGTCTTTAGTACAGCTATTAAGCTATTAAGTCTGATGTGTTGGTGGGAAATGCTTATCGCGGGTGAACCTAGCGTGTCTCAGACACTAGAAAGGTAAATGCTCAAACTTGGTTCTACACGCTTATTTCTCGTGGCATCTGCTCAAAATAGGCGTGCTCTGTTTCAAATTGACCTTTCACTAGATGAGCACGTTAGCTCCACAAGATAGCCTATCTACGTTCAGCTAAGCGATGTTTCAAAACTTTGGCTGTGCTTAGACAGTGATACCCCTTCTAAGTAGATCAATGCATTGTTGGCATCACTTCTTGATTCCTATAATTCACTGCTACTAGGTCTACCGGTGTGTGTAATCAGGCGCTTGCAGTTGGTGAAAAACTCTGCAGATAGATTTGCCTCTCATGAGCGTTACAGGTACCACAATACACCACTTCTCGCTGACCTGCACTGGCACCTAATCAAGCAGCGTTTCTAAGTCAAAGTGTTGTCACTCAATTGTAGGTCCCTTCTTTGTCTCGCTCTACCCTACTCCTCAACCGTGTTACCCGTCGTACCACCTACTCACGCCGGACTCACTTTTTTTTTACTAAACCTCGGACTAGCCTTAAATCTTTATGAGACTTCTTTTCCAGTTCGATAGCTCCCACCGCCAGAAAGTTGCTTCCGAACTGGTGTCACAACATCTTTGAACTGGGAGATGTTTGAAAAAAAGCTAAATATTCCGCTGATAATTATAGAATTCTCTGGGGTCTTGGAATTGTATCGTATGTTTACTTATATATGTTGTCTTTATCGTGCTTGTTACTACAAACCATACGAGCATGCGTCCTGTAAAGATTAAGTTACGGGCTTAAGTCGACATTAATTTCGTAGTGGGTACTATGCAAGTATATCATTATTATTTGTATTAGTATCATTAGCTGCTCCCAAAGCCTGGAACTCACTCCTGACTTCCGTCACGATATTCCGTGACTTGACCGCATTTAAAAAAAGGAACTAAAAACGCACATTTTACGACAGCATTTATTGGTCGCTGCGATTCGTTCTTTATGTGCTTATGCGTGCTGACACTTCTGCAGGCTGCCACTAACCACACATGCCTGCTGACCCTGTGCATGTCACCCCTAACCATGTTATTTATTTTGCTTATCAAGCGTGATATTTCCACTCACCATTTGATCTTGTTTCCTTTGCAGCAAATGTAAAGTGCCTAGAAAGAGATTGAGTTCTCTGAGGGCGCTTTATCAAGTGTATTATTACTACTACTACTATTATCTTGATAGCTATTTAGCTCAGATAGGTAGACTTAGCTAGAAAATCTAGACACCTACAAGTTACACACAAAGCCTGAAGTCGATATCCTGTTTATTTGGAGCTATTGCGGGTTTTCGAGAAATCGCGTAATGTGGTAACTGCAGCATTCTCAAGGCACACGTACCTGGCTGCACAGTTTTAAATAACCAACTGTAAGTGCCTGATTGCACGGGCCCAGAAAAACCGGCGAGTGCAGCAATTCACAAGTCGAGAAGACATGTCGAAACGGATGGACCAACTTGTGCATGTTCTCCCTTTTTAAAGTAAGTAGCCTCCTGATGCTAGCGGAACTCTGCCAGCTGAGCTCTACGTAGCCATGCAACCTACCATGGGCATTTGATGGCCAAGTGACAAGTAGAGCATGTGGCTCGAGCACACTACTTCGGCAATCAAATACGCCACGCTGGTTTGGCCTAGAGGTTAAGGAGCTCACCCCGACCATGGTCTGGCCGACTGCATGGGCTCGAGCCCCTTGGCTTATGTGAGCGCCTGAAAAGAGATGAAGTTCTCTTAGGCTTCTATACAAAGGAATTACGTTATTTTATTTAAATTCTCCTTACCCTCGGTCGCTTAAGGCCAGCACCTTGACCACTGGGCTAAACCAGAGTAGCCACATTGATAACGGGCTCAGCCGGGTTTCTTTTGTAGCTCTTCAAGGAAACTAAGAAATAATGAAATCAAAATACTTACAGTATAGTATGCATTGCAAAAGCTTAAGAATACCACATTCTATGTCTCTATGTCCAGGTGAGGTTTCATATGTCTTTGGTTTTAAGGAAATAAGGAAAGCCTCCATATTAGCCTAAAATGAAAGATAACTAATAATAATAATAATAATTCACTTGATAAAGCGCCCTCAGAGAACTTAATCTCTCTCTAGGCGCTTTACACTTGCTGTAAAGTGAAATGCAATTGAATGGTAAGTAAAATCATGCTTGAAAAAACAAGCAAAATGAATAATATGGTTAGGGGTGACATGCACAGGGTCAGCATGTAAGTGTGGTTAGTGGCCGCATGCACAGTGTCAGCACGCATAAGCACATCAAGGACGAATCACAGGGACCCACTAAATGCTGTCCTAAATAGGTGTGTTTTTAGGCTCCTTTTAAATGTGGTCAGGTCAGGGGATGTTCTGACGCAGGTCGGCAGGGAGTTCCAGGCTTTGGGAGCATATTAACTAAATGCACGATCTCCAAAGGATTTAAGGTTTGTATGAGGTATTTCTAGACTGTTGGATTCCGAGAAGCGGGTGGTACGATGCTTGGCCTGATGGGGTAGTATATCTGACAGATAGGCTGGAGCCATAGAATGAAGGGACCTAAAAGTGAGGGACAAAACCTTGAAGTCAATCCGTTGCTTGACTGGTAGCCAGTGCAGGTCGACGAGAAGTGGAGTAATGTGGCAACTGCGACGCTCACGACAGACAAGCCTAGCTGCAGAGTTTTGCACCAGCTGCAATCGCCTGATCGCACATGCTGGTAGGCCAGTAAACTACGGCTACATGCGTCGAAGAATGGTGTGCATTAATTTCAGAAAATGATGGTTTATTCGTATTTCTATGCACGTAGAGATTTAATGCATACAGAGAAAAACTGTGGGGAGCAACTAAGGCAGGAGGCCTTGAGAAATAGACGAGAGCCCGTTTATTCATCTTAAGCAGTCTTAGAGCTGAGACAGCTTAAGCCACCGCCGGCTCCCGTGCGGTTGAGTGGTGGAAATGTTTTGCAACGGACGATAGCTCGAAGGTGCAAAAACACTGCATAATGGCTGCCCGAGGAGTACATGGGAGTAGATGGAGAGGGAAGGATCCCTGTATGCTAGGTGGTTATTTCATGAGGTCAAGAAGGAGCAATAGGTGAGAGGAAGCCACGCCCACTCGTTTGGGCCGGTGGAGTGGGGGTGGTCACATGAACGATTAGTCACGACCGACGCTCAGACAGGCACTGCGACGACACGGGTAGACATTTATCACCCCTGCCTAGTTCAGCGTTTCCGTTTCACACGAGCGCCTGACGACCGCTTTGAAAATGAACACTGGCCACAGCTTGAGCTGCAACCAGCAGTCATGAAGGGGAATAAAACCGCGACAATTCAATTAGACCGGATCCAGCAATGAAAATGGAGGAGGCGTTAGGCTGGACTAGAATACTAGCTAGGCCATATCTGGCCCAAATGCCGGAGCTTGCCGACCTCTGCTCTTGATGTTTGTTGATGTGAGAGAGAGAGAGAGAGAGAGAGAGAGAGAGAGAGAGAGAGAGAGAGAGAGAGAGAGAGAGAGAGGGATCCCTCCACTATGCAATCGGCCGTGATAGATTGGGCTGGCCTGGCTTGACCGGCGCGGTCGTGGTAAATAAAGTGCTCGGCGTGAGAGCCAACGGACTCGTTGCTCGGTCGCCCTTCTGATGCCTGGTGGCAGATTGTCCGAATTGCTGTCGCAAGAGGATATAAAAGTAAAGGTTCGACTGCACGGCTTTTACTACGCCTAGCACGCGCCTGTCTTTCTGCTCGGTCTGTGCTTCAGTCTATGCATTTGCTGAACCCACTTGAAACTTAAAATATGAACTGATTTCAGCGATCGTTTTTCAGTTGCACAGGAAGTCGTCTTGAGGATGTGGCAGGCCAAGGCAGCCGCTCCACTGCACCTGCTACACTTCGGCTTCGGTGTCGGCTCCATCATCATGCCTCTCGTCGTCTCTCTCTTCTTTCCTAAGGCGAGCTCGTCCGGTCCTGAGACTGCAAAAAACGTGCAGAGACTGAACGGCAGCTGCGTGGAGCTCTTCAACGGCACACTCCTGCAGCCTGGGCTCTCCACTCCTAAGCTACCACCGCCGCCAGGACAGTCGGTCAATGGCGTGTCCTACACATCTTCGGCTACCATCGTAGTCGACGTGAAGGATGCTGTGTTACAGATATCGGGCTCAGAAACCCCCAATTTTCTCTCGAATAATGCAAGCGAGCAACGTGATCTGGACGAGTCGATAGTGCAGTACGTGTTCGTCCTGCTGGCAGCCATAGCGGCACTCTGCTTTGCTGCGTTCGTCGGCCTAATCGTGGCCGAGAAGCGAGGCTGTTTCTCCTTACCGAGCGCAGTTGACTCCGTGAAGACCAAGCCCAAGCTACGAGATTCGGTGCGTCTCAGCAGCTGTCTGCCACACAGTCGGTTCAAGGTCGCCCTGCTTCTGGCAGCAATGTTCTTGTTCGGTGTGCTCATAGCGGCCGTCGATCGCACGTTTGGCAGCTTCATCTTTGTGTACGCCAAGCAGGAGCTGTGCTTTACCGATGCTGAGGCCGTGGCTCTCAACTCGGCATTCTGGGGGGCTTTCACCGGCGGCCGCATGGTCGGCTTCATTTTGGCTCACCGACTGCACCCCAAGTACTTCTTTCTCGTGGAAATCTCTGGCCTGGCCACCTGCTGCCTGGCACTGGCGATATTCGGAGGCGGCGACCAAGCGCTGGTCACATGGATCTTCAGCCTCGGAGCAGCGTTCTTCCTTGGGCCACTATTTCCCTCGTTTTTGGCATGGTCCAACCGGTATATAAACGTCACAGGCATGGCCATCACACTGGTCGTCCTCGGCACGTGTGCTGGCTACACGGTGAGCGTGACGGCAGTTGGCCACTATCTGGATCAGAATGCTGGCGCCGTTGGCTACTTCGCTGCTGGCTTCGCAGCAGCCTTGCTGGCGGTGACAGTGGTTCTACAGGTGATTGGCAGTTTACTAGGAGATCGCTTTGATGACACTAAGCTGCAAGATGTGGAAGGTGAACACGCTGAGGAAATGGTCGAATGCAAACCAAATGGCGTTCGCGAATATTGTGCACTGAAGAGAGAGCTACTAGAAGGACCAATGTCGGACCAGGCATCAGCCTCGCAGAGCGGTCTCGCTCAGCAGCCACTCCTTAGGCGCTAAGAGGAGTTACGTGGCTCTTTCCAGCGTCCTAAAAAAAACTTCCTCATGAGCTCTCAGGAAAGAATTGGGTGATAGGGTATAGCATTCTTGAGTTGGCGCCTAAGGCAGCAGCACACTGGCAAAGCAGTTGCTTGGCAGAGTGTGTCGGTATCAGATCTTCAAAGCAGTCGAAATAATCTCCACTTGAGGTCGAATGAATGTTCCTAGCTCATTTATTGGAAAGCGTTGTCATGTCCACCAGAAATAAAATACAAGGCAGGGCAGGCTTTCGCTGTTCACTGGGTTCACCCGGCGCTCATTTTAGCTTATGCTTATACTCGCAAAAATGCTCACTGTCATGTGGTCTGGGAAACGGAAGTGTTACGACCTGTGGCAACCGTAGTAAAACTGTCTTCGGGCGAATGGGCTGCAAATTTGGAGATCTGCATTCTAATTTACCTCAATCCACATTAAGCCATCTCAAATCCAAAACAGCCCGGTCACATAAAGCTCTATAACTCGTATTGAATAAATGACTACGCAGTATTATAAACGTGCCCATACTTGTTGATGCCGTTTCTCTCATGCTTACTCGTGAAGTCCACTTTATTAGATTGTAGAGGCCTAGGCCAATGCTCTGTGACAGGTTTATTCACATAATGCTACTTCCATTGGCATAAGTGTTTTCGTGCAATGCACTGCAATCGACTGCCACGGCTTGGAGAAATACCAAAATTCACTGCAATCATACAAAAAACAACAAGCAATAGATTGAGACGAGCTTCAGCTTTTCTTTCATTCTAAAGTGCGTTACATTCAAACCCACGTAAATTCAAGCCATGGGGCATCCACTCACTGTGGCTTTGCTTGGCAATCACCCGAAATGGCCTCAAAAAAATATTACAACCAACTTTAATCCACTGCAAATTATCACCAAGTTACCATCGAATGCGAAGCTCCAAATATAATTGCATACCAGAGTACGCTCAGTTTAAACTACACTGAAAAATTTTGCACCAGTGTGCATGCCCATTCTTATATTGCACCAGCCTACTCTAACAGTCCCAACCATGGTCTCAGATCAATGCACTGAACCCAACGGCTATGGCCTGGTCAAATACCGTAATCAACAGTAAAACTATTCAAAAAGCACATACTAGAATGTCTACTTATGATTTTACATCGCTCTACTGTTTATTTAATGTGTGGTTGCACAATTAAAATTAAATTTCCTCCAACATCTTGATGCAATGCCCTGCAACCGACTGCAATGGCTGGCCAGGACAAAAGCCTGGTCACCTTGACCAATGCCTTGTTGAATTCGGTTAAGTGCTCGACTATTGACGACGCAACGCTAAAAAAACTTCTTTCTATACAGTAGATTGATTCAAACTGGTTGTGGCTCGTCGTTATCATACGCTAGTCTTTCCAATAGGGAGCCGCTTGCAATCCTCTCACAGCATTCTTTCGAATCTATTGCTTTGATTTCATACGACAGCAAGCTGCCTACGATGGCAATAGTTTAATGCCCCTCAGTACCGACTCCTCCTTTATCTAAGATTTCTCTGATCTCATTTAAATTGTGAGCGCGAGAAATTAATCTTTCCTTGTTATGGGGGATTTCAAATTCATTCTGATAACTTGTCTGATCTTTGCAATAAATTTTGTGTACTGACTGACTCATTTATCTTGTGGCTCATCTGCCTAGTTCTATTAACTTCAAAGATCCGGCACTTGGTCAAACTTTTAACAGAAAATGCAGACTGTCATCACCAATTATTACTAAATTTTGCTTATCTAACCAGATGCAGATCTCATTCCGTCTAAAGTGTGTATCCTCCTCGGCATTTGAAGTCACCTGTGAATCACAAAACCTTAAGACCCCTTGACATTAAGGCTGTCCCTCTGAGAATATAGTTTTTGCCCTGCTGCTCAATCTCCAACCGACCTGTCATTATTAGTGTAATGCTGCAACACGACGCGAGCAGACGGTAGTTTTAGAAAATTTGCTGCAATCCATGTGCGGATGTCATCAATACATGCAGCAAGTGAGTTGAGAGAATTTGAGGTGCTCGAAGGCTGGGAGGGATCAAAGCAAAGGTACAGCTTTAGCCGAGACTTAACAAATAAAAGGTGACTTCAAGGTGGTGACCTAGTAAGAAACTTGTTCCTGTCTCTTGTCGTAGACAAGCAGAAGGCTAGATCATTGAAAGATTTCGTGTGATTGCGATCACGCCGTAATGACTAGCTGCTTAGGAGCGAGTGGTGCAATGATTGTAGCACAATAGTAGTGTGGTAGGGAGTAATGAGGTCAGATAGGCAGGCCAGTGCTGGTAGGTGAGATAAACGACCAGTAAACAAGTCAGAGGCTCTTAATCTTTAGCCTCGTCATCTTCTGTCGTTCGAGGTCCAAATAATTAGCCTGCCAACTGGAAAGGTGCCATTATCAATGAAAACGTCCGGCGTAAACCAGTCGCAAAAAGAGGACACCTAAATAGCAAGTTTCGCGAAACATTGCAGCACGACTGCTTGAATGAGGAAATAAATGCGCCTTATTGCAACCATCCATGAATTGTTTCGAGGTTAAAACCGTTAACTTGCGTCGACGTTTGATAGGGTAAACTTTCAAAGATTTAACGCCTAATTTCTGTCGCTAGGATTTCACTTACATGATTTTAATTTATTTCATTATGTTTGTGAATAAATACATAGTGCTCATTAAAATCTTAGCTAAGGGAAAGCGTCTACAACTTTTTTCAGGATTTATGGCAGAAGTAAACTAATTTGACTCTCGACATTAAAATATATACTAGAGATATTTATTAGTGAACATTAGAAAAGAGATTAATATTCTCAACGGAGAATTGCAACATAAACTGCTATACAAAAGCCGGCCGGATGCTTCTTTTTGGAAGTCGGGGCACCCGGAGCTCAGGCGCAAAAAATGGACTTGGAATCGTAGTAAGGTTGTTTAGGTTTATCAATTGCTCTTTACTTGTATTGATAGTCCGTGCAGTAACTATTTCATTAGTGATAATACATCATGTGCTGATGCGTGCTGACACTGTGCATGCTGCCACTAACCACATTTGCATGCTGACCCTGTGCATGTCACCCCTAACCATATTATTCATTGTTTGTTTTTCAAGCATGATTTTACTTACCATTCAATTGCATTTCCCTTTGCAGCAAATTTAAAGGGCCTAGAAAGAGATTAAGTTCTCTGAGGGCGCTTTATCAAGTGTATTATTGTTATTATTATTATTACATAAAACTAGTGTGCATACGCATGGAAATTCACATTTTGAAGCTCATGGAGGATTGACGATATGATAAATGCAACGATCGCGAACTTCACTTGTGTCAAGCCTTCAACCGAGACAAAGCTGGAGAAGAGAGAAGCCGCTGGGTGCTCAACATCTTTCAGCAAGCCTATTTTTAGTATGCTGGTATGACTTTTGATGTTACTAAAGACTAAATAGACTAAAAGATGAAATATGTTTATCGACGTTCTTATTAATTTCAGAATCTTTTGAGTTCACTTCTAATGAACTTGCTTTTTACATGCATCACACAGTTCCGCGAGCTAAGTTGAATTGCAAGTTCAAGGGAAAATGCACCTTGCTATTGATTAGACCCTTTAAACATAGTTTCGCACTGACGATTGTAATAAATAATGATTGCCGACCGCAGCCCAAAGAGATATTGATCTCAGCAATGGCTAGCTATGTATCCACAGGAAAGTAAAGTCAAAATAATTTAACGTAACGTGCTCGCAGAGTAGTATTGAGTGTGTTTGGCTCCTATCAACTGGGGTCGAACAGTTTGGCAGAAACGGGCAGTGCTACATTTGTACGAGCCTACGCTAGGCGATGAATCAGAGCCGATTCTGCTTACCAGTGGAAAGGCAAAATCCCTTAAACGATGATGTGGGAACCTTAAATATAAATAGACTAAATATAAATTTTAAATATATTTAATAAATTTAATAATAATTAAATAATAATAATTAAATTAAATATAAATAGCCCCTTAAATAGACTCTGCACCAGTATGTGCCTCACATTCATTGCACCTGAACGCGACTATGCCGCTGCTGAGAGCTATCTACTGAGCTAATAAGCATGCACGTTAGCAATACACCTGGCAAATGGTAGGATGTCGAGTTCCTTCACGTTTCAAAGACCGCATTGTTACGTGGCACACAAATTTACTCACTTTCAATCGTATTAAAGTGCCGTTGCCGGAAAAAAAATCTGTTTGCCTATCTGAAGGTGATACAATTAAGAAGTCAACCAATTGAGTTTGCAAAAGACTAAAGGCACAAGTAGTGGAACGCTGGCATCCTGTAGAGCGACGTTTTAATAACAAAACTGAAAAGCACGTAATCCAAAGTTTCAAGGCCAATAGTTTTGCTGTAAGTTAACTGCAACCCATGCAGAGAGTCATAGCGATCAATCTAGCTTCCTACCGCTGGCACACGGCCACTCCAATATCGCCTCAATTACCGGAACACTTTGTCTGGTGTAAACTCAAAATTTCATGAGACTCACAAGAAGTAATTTCCTAATTTCAGTAAGCTTAGTTTCAGCAGGAGCAAGCTAGAAGCTACCCATGGGGGCATCGTAGCACTTTAACACGTCAGCTTACTCGCAAACAACTGTCAGCTTTCGTCCGGGAAAATTAAATTTAGTTTAGTGCAGTAGGCAATCAAAACTCACGACGATAAACTCAGTTTGGTTTGCCAACGAGTGGAGAGGATAGTGGTATTGGCCCAGGTGATTGCATTGTAAATAAATAAATAAATAAATGCTAGCTGATTTAACAGCCTCTTTTGTATAGCGACAGAACAGCCTTCACGGCTATCACCACCGCTTGCAGTGGCGATAAAGGATCGCCCACTGCAGGATTCGACCCCACGACCTCGGGGCCGAGGTCGTGAAAAGCAACCGCCTTAACTAGTGAGCCATTACGGCTCAGTAGTAATGCCTTGCGAAGTATCGTTGAATAATCATGGGACACTTAATAGAACGCAGATCAACCTTTAATATAAAATTGACTGTTGCCTGTTCAGTATCTGCTTTTGTATGTAGATTCTAGCTAACTAAAGATTACGCGTTAACCGTTCAGAAATGGACCGAACCTGTGCGGCTTATTAATAGAACACAGGAGTTTCCAAACTTTGAACTTGGCTCCTGGAACTAAATAGTACTCTTTTCTAAATATCATTTAGGTTATAACCGACACTAGCCGATTTCTGGAGGACGATAACGATTGGTAGCGTTTGGACGGGCTACGTTATGCCAATGTTGTGCATACGATCAGAACGAACGACCTCATCGACTGAAGATGCCGTGAGTTACCTTTAAACTGAATGATGTGCACTGTGCAATCCAAATTGGAACTTCTCACGGCCAATTTCTTGACAAATTGATTTTGAACAAAAATGGATTGTAGTAACTCGAGCCATGACAATTAGTTGCTCTTCTATTTCCCGGCAATTAACAATCAAAATGACCAGACTATTTTTGGATATACTTTAAAAGTGTAAATGTATTGTAAAATCACGAACTGCAAGCAAAGAATCGAGTAATAAGCTATCAAAAGTAGTGGTTCTACTGTGAGACTTTCTGTCGTTATTTTGTGATGCACATTAGCAGATTGCCGAGGATTGCAGAATTGACCCTGGACATTGAGGTCGACTGCACTGCATACATAATCTGAGAGTTCACTCTAGCAACAGCACATAAACTGTGGGTGCTCTTTGAACTGGATCAAGTATTACGTGCAATTTAAGAAAAGCTTTGAATTAGTGATTTTCAGCTGAATCTCAGTTGACCAGGATGGATTGAGGTATTTGCACGGACCTTTTCATGTGATTACCGTGCATTGCCAGCTTAGAGCCAAAGATGTGCGATGGCCTGAATTTCCGCGGGTGCTCACTTCCCACGTGGGCTTTGATTTGCAATAAAAATTGCAGCTCATCAATATTGATTTCAAGCCCTGTGCATTCTCTTTGGTTGTGGAACAACGTTGCGACTTGTGGTGGACTGTCGTCCCGAACACTCACTTATTGCTGTTTGTAATTTCCACGTTCTCCGTCAGTCTCTCCTTTCAATTTGCCGGGCTGGAATCGAGTTCCAATGAAAGTGATGTGGATGGTAGCGAAAACAATCAACTTTTTCAGCACAGCATTTGCTCTCTCATCTGATTAGCAGCAGTCTGCCGTTCGGAGGAGTGCTCTGCCTTCCGAGGAGTGCTACGCTGTGCTTACAGCCGGTGCAAAATTCCACAGCTAAGCTTGTCAGTAATGAGTGCTGCAGTTGCCAGATCACACCACTTCTCGCTGACCTGCACTGGCTGCCAGTCAAGCAGCCCATCGACTTCCAGGGTTGTGTCACTTATCTTAGGTCCTATCATTCTCTGGCTCCAGCCTATGAGATCTACTGCCCCACCAGGCTTAGTATCGTACCAACCGCTTTCTGTAAACAAACTTCAAATTCTTTAAAGACCGTGCCCTTAGTTTTTTCCTAAACCTGAACTCACATCCGACTTGCGTATTATCGTCTGACTTGACCCTATTTACAAAGAAACCGAAAAACGCACCTATTTATCACAGCATTTAGTGGGTTCCTGCGATCATTCCTTTGTGCTTATGCACACATTGCTGACAGTGTGCATGCTGACACTAACCATACTTGCATGCAGACCCTGGGCATATCACCACTAACCATGTTATTATCGTTGTTTATTGAGCAAGCTATTACGTTTATCCATTCGATCTTCCTTCCTTTGCAGCAACTGTAAAGCGCCTAGAAAAAGATTGAGTTCTCCAAGGGCACTTAATCAAATGTATTATTATTATTATTATTATTAACAATACCTGTTTAGTCTCCCTTTATTAGGATTTGGTCACTAATTTTGGGTCTTTCTTCAAACATTTTTACAGCAGAACGGAATAAGGAACACATCTAGCCTCACTTTCTTGGCAGATTTCAAGAAAATGCAGCTAAATACAAACACAGCATTTACTTGCCATGATTGTTCACCGGAAGTGCTGAATTGCTGCTCTAGTCGACAGTAGCCACCCACACGAAGCTTTTTCCCATATAAGAAGGCATCGTCCAGAGAAAAGTTAGGATTATGGTCTATGGATTCATTTTCGTCATACTGGTTTAATCAGCTTTGGTCCGAGTTCTTTGAAGTAACTAAGCAATCAGAAAGTCAGGCAATGCAGTCACGATCCATCAGCTCCACAAATTGTAATGTGAGACTTCAGAAACTACTCGGCACATTGATATTGAAGGTTTGTTATGAAGCTCCACTTTATATTTTTTTTATTATTTGACTTGAACTGATAACCCAAGATAAATTAGTTGTGAATGATGGCACGCTTCATCACACAGCCAGAGTCGACGAGTAAGCAAGCAGACAAGAACGGGTCTTCAGAATGCGCGGCGTCTGCACGAGCCAAGAAATAAGTGTGTAGCAACATAGAAGCACGATGTTTGCAAAACTTGAAAACGACATGCTAGAAGTGAAACCAGAATCGTAAGAGAAACACAATAGAAACAAAGGAGAATGAAAAGGGGAAAGAAAAGAATGCAGAGGAATGATAGGGGATGAAGAGAAAGAAAGACTGGGAGAGAAGTTTAACAGCCACGTAAGCAAGCTCAGTTGTCGGTCTGGAGAGCAATCAGTCACTGGCTATAGCATGCACCATGTTGTTAGGCTCAACTTGTGCTTTACATAGCCAGCATACACACCAATAAACTCCCGAGTGGATGCACAGAACACCTGACATTGGCTAACAACCATCATAGCATCGTTTCAGACACGAAAGCTCACAGTCGGCTTTGTGTCAGCCCATAGTCAGCAGCAGCAGCAGCAGCCGAAGACTACATCCCGAAGGTAGTAGGCAGTGGAGAACTAAGCTTGAGACGCCAGCGTGACGCAAATCTTCCAAGTTTCAGCTCAGGCGTTTAAGATGACCTTCCGCCTTAGTACGATGACACTTGCATCTAAATTGCTACTGCTGCTCACCAACATCTAAAAAAAAATCAGCAATTCCATGTAACGCACGACGTTTTCGAGTTGCCAGTCACATACTGAACGAGTCTTAGCTCAAGGTAAGGCACTCGCTTTTCACGACCCGAATCGTGGGTTCGACCCCTGCAGTGGGCGATCCTTACTAGCTCACTGCAAGCAGAGGTGATAAGCCATTAATAGTATTCTGCTGCTAAATAAATAAGGCCTTAATAAACCAAATCAGAGTGAAATAAATGCAGGCGTAACTGCTTAACAAACAGCCAAAGATCGACCAAGTAAAGGATGACTAAGGTAGCAAATGTAAATTTGAGTGACCTGTTCATTCCCTGTGCAGAACAAAGGGCAACTCGTGTCTTTTAATGATGCCATTGCATCTCCTGCAAATGCTGCACACGATGCCATCCTCAATAGCCCTATGTGACTAGTGCTTAAATTATCTTACTCAATTTCTCAACTCGAGATGCTTCTTAATGTGAATGCACTAACAGGAGATTGGTACGACGATCTGACAGATATTGCATCAAGTGCGCCGGAGAGAAATAGGGGTCAATGCTCAATAAGACACTTCACTTGTTTGGTTGATCACTGTGTTGCAAAAAGCTGATGTGATAGCGGTTGCAGAGCTGGTTTGGTCTAGCGGTTAAGGTGCTCGCCCCGACCAAGGTCTGACTGAGGTCGTGGGCTCGAGCCCCGAGGCATATGTGAAGCGCCTGAATAGAGATTAAGTTATCTTGGGGCGCTATATAAATGAATTATGTATTAAGTACTCATTTCCTTAAACAGTAGGGAATTCAAAATCAATAGCAAAAAGTGCAGCAGCAGATGCCGATGCTGTTGAATCTGGACGAAAGAAAGGTTTAATGTTCCAAAATGACCATTCATTAGACGACCACATCAGCACCACAGCCAAGCCTGCCTACTTTCAGCTATATAACAATGCTAAACTTAGGGTTTGTTTAGACAGGGATAATGCATTTACATTGGTCCATGCATTTGTGACATCCTAGTCTTGACTGTTGTAACTCACTGCTGGCTGGTCTACCAGCCTGTGCAATAAGGCACTTATACCTGGTGCAAAACTCTGCAGCTAGGCTTGTCTGTTGTGAGCGTCGCAGTTGCCACATAACACCACTTCTCGCCGACATGCACTGGCTCCTAGTCAAGCAAAGCATCGACTTAAAGATTTTGTCATTCACTTTTATGTCTTTTTATTCTTTGGCTCCAGCCTACCAATCAGATCTCAAGTCCAAGCAGGCTAAGCATCGTACCACAGGCTTTTCGGAATACAAATATTTACCCATACCTTGTATAAACCTCAAAAAAGTCCTATGGAGACCGTGCCTTTAGTTCCAATACTCCTAAAGCCTGAAACTCACTTCCGGCTTGTGTCACGACATCTCCTGACTTGTCCAAATTTAAAGAGAATCTAGAAACAAGTCTATTTAAGACACCATTTAGTGGGTCAGTGTGATTCGCCCTTTTTGTGCATATGCGTGCTGACACTGTGCATGCTGTCACTAAGCATATTTGCATGCTGACGCAGTGCATGTCACCCCTAACCATTCGATCATGCTTCCTTTGCAGCAAATGTAAAAGGCCTAGAAAGAGATTTGAGTTCTCTGAGGCTGCTACATCAAATGTATATATTATTATTATTATTATTATTATTATTATATAATTGTACTAGCATCGATAGGGTTGGTTGCTTCTTTCACATCAACACCGGTCCAACTGAACCCCTGTTTCATCGTTGGCATTTTCATACAATTTGGTTTTCTTAGGTCGTGATGAGACATTGCTTCTCGAAAAGCAACATCAAATAAGCTATTTCACTGGTTGGTGGCTCTTCTAGGTCCAAACACATACAGCTCTGCAATTTATATGCCCCATTTATCTTTTTACAGTTCTTGGGCAGCATAGCAATTTGTTTGACATTAGCATTAACATGATTAACATTATTAGCAATAACATGATTACTAATCATCTCAGCCTTCATTCCAAAAGGAAGGCTGAGACTTTCAACGAAGAGGCAGCAAAGGAATTATCAAAATGTAAAGACTTTCTTCTGTCAAGGTTATATGTAAACTCTACACCCATTTGACGAGCTGAAGTCTGGTGTCTCAAAAAGCTAACCTTCGATAACTAAGCCGAAAAACTATGATACCAAGCTAATATTTATAGCCAAATATATTTTCATCCCGAAGTTAGAAGACCCCATGCTTAAAATCTTCTAGAATATGTAAAGTTGGTGGAAAGTTCTGAAGTCAGGCACATCTGTGTGAGCGGCATCGTTGCCACATTATACTAGGTCAACGCCCTGCATTGGCTCCATACTTAAAGTTTTGTAAGTCACTTGTAGGTCCTTTCATTCTCTTACTCAATCTGAAATACTTCCAAATCAGGCAGGGGATCATATCATCTCCTCTTTTGACTGGAGACGTTTTGGCTTGATTTTTATCAACCACGAATCATATGCATCAAGTTCGCATGCTCCTAAAGCTTAGAACTCATACCTAACTGACGTCACGACATCCAATGACTTGATCACGTTTAAACGTAAGTTTCAACGCTAGAACATATCTGTTCCACAGAGCAGTTGCTGGGTCCGTTGGATTCGTCCTTGGTGCTTTTACATACTAATGAGGTACATGCTATCACTACCATATTAGCATGCCTTTTTTTACAGTATATGTAAAGTACCTACAAAGAGATTTAGCTGAGCGGGTGCTACACAACTGTCTTGTTTATAATTAATATTATTGATATCAAGATTTGTTCGTCTATTATCATTTACATAACGTCTCCCAGTAATCAAGGCATGTTGTTCTAAAATGACTTGCCATTAGATGAGTACACCAATTTCAGTATCGTTTAAGCTGGGGAACATCAAGAGAAAAGTGTGACTCTAGATGATGAACAACTTAAAGTAAACAAATATATTTACTTTACAAGCAAATTGAATAATTTTTGTGGGGACTCTTATCTATTCCTAGAATGTCAAGCGTCATTTCCAACAGATGATAGAAACACCCCACTGGTCTAGATATGAGATGGTTGCAGTGTGCAGTCGAGAGATTAGGGATTCTCCCAGCTCCACTGTTCTCTGCTAGCATTTACTATCCCTCCAACTTCATCTGGAAGTAGCTAAGAAACTTGGTGACACATGCAATCCCTGACAATTTCATCTAGGCAGTTAATTTGCATCGCGATAAACCGCAAGCGCGCGCATGACAAACGCACGCGCACGCACACACACACACACGCGCACACACACACACACACACACACACACACACACACACACACACACACACACACACACACACACACACACACACACACACACACACACACACACACACACACACACACCCAAGACCTCGATGTCCAACCAGCTACCAAAATAATGCATAGTCCAACTACAAGCACTTTACACAGGTACCGAATCGGTAGCCAGTGGTACGGATTGTGAAACAACAAATCACAACAGTAATGAATGAGGCAGTCACTAATTCAAACTTTTACTTTGAATACGGCTAGAGCCACGCAATACCCACTCACTTTTGAATTAGGGGAATGGAGCTCCCTCTGGAGGCTGGGACAGCTTGTAATTGTCTTTGTGTTGCATTAGCTTTCTTACGTCAGACAAAATATCCTTGATGGTAAAGTTCCTCTGCCATCGACTTAGGGCTGGTACAGCTCTTCCATCGATCTACAGCAACAAGCAGATCGATAAGTGCTGTGTGACCAACTTTCTGACTGCACAAACCTGCCACTGGGTAGCACACTTGCAGCCCACTTAGTTCCGACTCGCAAGTGACCGCTGCCAGTAAAATCGGGCATGGCACACGTCAAGCCAAAGAGTGCCAAAGCAAAATAAAGTGAAAGACGGCTTAGAAACTACAAACTCCAGCAGTGTGGTAGGAAGTATCAGGAAACGACAAGAAATGGGACACGATTAGTAGCCAGATCCAGAGCGCACAATGCGATTGGTGCTCTGTGTAGCCACAGGTGCTCTGCATGGACCACCTACTGGGGGTTAGCAAAATAGGGGTCCGCACAAGCTAGCGCGCACCCAAGCATCACTACAGACAGCTTTGCGACTACTGGAAACTACGAAAAAGCCCATTTGTGTCCACAAGTCCACGGCACCATGATCTGGAATAACAGTGCACTAAATTGCCTGCCCCCTTCACTTGCTCATGAGCTGCTGCTGACAGGTACATTTGCTTATCAAACAGGGGCCCATTTGATTTTTATATACCCCACTTCTATATTTCTCGTGCAATGATGAGTGAATAAATGAGCACGGTCTTGCAAAGAAATATGAGTCAGAATGGGCCGCTGGGGCTTTGCTAGAGTTAAGACGCTTACAAGACTTTCTGCATTCGAGCTTTAAGTGGGACGACCAGGAGTGAGTTACAGCCAGTCGGCTCACATGCAACTGATTGCATCCGAACATGAAAACTGCCAGATTGTATAACGAATGAATGTACGAGCAAAACATAAAAAAGTAGCCATCAATTAAAAATACTGACATGAGCAAAAAATTGTCCGTCTTAGTTGCAGGCAATCGATGCACAGTAGATGTGTGTGAATTCTGACGAGTGAAAGTCTGATTCAAAAGCCCCTTCTAAATATCGGCAGAGGAGCCTCAGTGGCGATCACTGCAGTTTGCAATGGGCGATGGAAAAATAGAATGACTGCAGGTGACACGAGAGAAACTTTTCCAAAGGTAACAACAGATTTAAGTGGAGCATAAAGTAGAGGTTAGCTGATTCAACGGTCCCATTTATGAAGTGAAAAAATGGCTACGTGAGTCTATCCAGCTGCTTGCAGCTGGCTATAATGGCTTGCGTGCTGCAGGACTCGATGCCAATGACCTGGATCGTCAAGCTCCATTAAACACCTTCACCAAACCCCCACCCCCGACTGAGACCTTCTGACTGCAAGCTCTCCGGGTGCACAGTCTCTAAATAGGTAGCCTGCCAATAAACCACCCGGAATTGCCACATCCACACACAATAACGCTTGGCATAAATGTCTTAAAAGATGTCTTATTAGCAGCCGGCTGAGCTTCCGTGAGGGAGGGAAGGAGAAAGGGAGTACAGGAGGGATGGAGGGAAGGGGTGAAGAGGGAAGTGGGAGGGTGGGAGAGGATAGCTGGCTCCAGCTGCTTGCCCCTGAGAACGAGCCGAACAAGCAGCCTGCCGATGAAAGATGTGGGAGCTGCTCAAAAGTGAGTTGTAAATGCTTTGAGCGGCGAGCTATACAAAATTGCCTACTCTAAATCCAGCCCGGTCAAGTCCTATGTTGCACAGGACTTTGCAAAGCCTCGACCGCAAAATTCGTAGGGGGGGGCAATAATTCTGCAGTAAAAATGTCAGGTCATGATGCAGGCATTTGAACACAGTCGGTGCTCATAAATTTGAGGACAGTCGGGCACCAAGCAGCAAAAGAGACGGAGATGGACAGACATATAAATATATAGAAAAAAAACACTATAACGATACATCATTGACGATGAGAAATGAGTATGATAAAGCTAACCGGCACACGACGAGTGGCACATGACAGAAGAGGGCGAGGGTAGGTCAAGTGTAGGCAGCTAAGCAGTCAGCTCAGCTCAGTCTCCCTCCCTCCCCCTCTGTCTCTGTCTCACTGATTGAATGTCAGAGCACGACGAGCTACTGCCACATATACTCAAAGCTTCATGATCAAAAGAACTCCGACAATCCAGGATGATCAGTACAGCATGGGATAGTCAGATACCACCCAGCATTACCACTGACAAATTCTCAGGCATGTCAGGCGCACTTCAGCCTTTTCCACAATAACAAATTCAGCTTCAAAAATTGAGCTCGCATCGACATGCAAAGAAGGCAAGCGAACGTACCGCTCCTGTTGTTTCGTTAACGCCCGCCATTCTAATCTTGGTAGAGAATCGAATCAGGGGCGGCTGGTCCGGATATCGAGGCCCGCACTCAAGCTTGAGCTGATAGATGCGTCCTTCATAGACGGTCTTAAACATCAAGACGGTGCAACGTCGCACGACGGCGACTGGGCACACACAGCCAGGCACAAGCTTCAAGCCAGCAGTTGCAGCGGACAACTGTGGTGGTCGAGCTGGCAGATGGCAGAGGGCATGTAGCTCGAGCAGGCAGTGCTGACAGCACTTTCTTGACGGCACTCCATACCCCCCCTCCGTGGGATCTTCTTGCCCCTGAGATCGACTCGCTCAATGGTGAGTAGACTTAGCAGTTTGGCAAAACGCTCGGTTGGTTGGTGAATTGCCTGCTGTATCAACTAACACTTATAATTAGAATTATAATACACTTGAAATATCACTCTAAGAGAACTCAATCTCTTTTTATGCACATTACATCTGCTGCAATGGAAGCACGATCAAATGGTTAGTGGCAGCATGCTCAATAAACAACAAGAACAACATGGTTAGGGGTGACCTGCACAGGGTCAGGATGCAAGTATAGTTAGCCGCAGCATGCACAGTGTTAGCAAGCACAAGCACATAAGGAACGAATCACAGGGACCCACTAAATGCTGTCAATAGATGTCGTGACACATGTCGGAAGTGAGTTCCAAGCTTTGGGACCATACGAACTAAAGGCACGGTCACCGAAGGATTTGAGATTTGTAAGATATGAGTAATTAACTGCTCTCCTGACTCTGCTATGCTTCTCACTTTCTCTTTGTTTCGTGAGACGAAGTCTGTTGGCTACCGAATGCGTAACAAAAGCCACTTAGGCTGTGAGTGCGCTATACAATACTCTCCTGCCAGACACCCACATAGCCTTTATGGCTTTGTGCAGTTACAGACATAGATACATTAAGCAGTTAGATTCCGAAAAGCGGGTGGTGCGCTGCTTAGCCTGGTGAGGAAGTAGATCTTATAGGTAGGCTGGAGCCAAAGAATCAGGGGACCTAAAAGTGAGTAACTAATTGAAGTCGATGCTTGACTGGTAGCCAGTGCAGCTCGGCGAGAAGAGGTGTGATATGGCAACTTAGACACTCACGACAGACAACCCTACCTGCAGAGTTTTGCAACAGCTGTAAGCGCCTGATTGCATAGGCCCATACACCAGCAAGCAGTGAGTTACAGAAGTCAAGACGGGATTTCACAGATGTATGGTCCAACTTGAATGTGGTATCCCTGTCTAAACATGCCTGAATTTTAGCAATGCTATGGAGCTGAAAGTAGGCAGACTTGACTGTGGAGCTGATATGGTCGTCTAATGAAAGGTCACTTGATGGTAGAGCACTCACAATATCGGCCAGCACAGTAATCTCGAGTAATATCTTATCTAGCCGACACATGTGCCTGCCAGACACATAGATCCATAAACATAAACCAAGACACAAGAGGTTTCTGTAGCCCATTGATAAAGAAGCATCGCCAACAATGAAAAAAATACTAACTGATTCGACAGCCTCTTTTTTATAGCGACAGAGGAGCCTTTACAGCGACCACCACTGCTTGCAGCAGCAATAAAGGATCGCCCACCGCAGGATTCAAACCAACGACCTCGAGGCCGTGAAAAGCAACCAATCTATCTAGTGTGCCCTCTCTGCAGCCAAAATTCAATCCTCAAATAACAATTACCATTGAAACCTTCATTGGGGGATGCCACATGCGCTGCCAAAATTTTCGGTTACCAAAAATTATTATTACTATTTCATTACTTCATAAGATTTGGCACCAGTAATCGTGGGTCCAGTATGCTCACGTCTTAGCCCACTGGAGTTTAGGTTGTACATAACTGACATCTCACCAACTTCTAACTGATTTGGCAGTTGCAATATTGCCAAGTTGCATTAGGTGCAAACATGCACAAATGGCCACAGGAAAGGACATCAATGCTGACCTTAAAAGGGCATGATGATTGCTGATACCAGCAATAGGCGATTTAATGAGGTTATCAAAGAAGAACAGAAGGTGCTCGGTAGCTTTCGTCTTACTCCACAAGCTTAAGTAACCTGGAAAAATTTCTATGTTGATCGGTCAAGTACAGGACGGGCTGTAGAATTTTCAAGGCACAAAGCGACACTTAATGAAGTTTTCTACAAGTCAAAAGCATGATACTTAACATCCTGCAAACGTGTATGTAGATCTACCATGTTCAAAAAGTTGGGAAACAAGCAATACTAATAATAATTATAATAATACATTGGATACGCCCTCGGAGAACTCAATACCTTTCAAGGGACATTACATTAGCTGCAAAAGAAGCACGATCGAATGGTTAGTGATGATACATACATGAATGACCGTTCCATTTTGTACTCGTAGATCTGTCGCTTCTAGTTTACTTCTGGGTTTGAAGCAGTTTGCCTAAGTTTGTTAATGCATTCCTTTTACATGGAAATGGTAAAAACTTCAGATCCTATTCCTAGCATGTTTGTCTTTTGAAAGGTACCCACACAATTATTCGATTGATGGCCTAATCTTCTCAGTATCTTCTAGGCACTTACCATTAAAACATTAGCAAGGCCTACTGAGCCATATATTTGGTTGTCCACATGAGAACCCAAACAATTAAAGTGCAAGTTGCAGGACTAATAAGTCATACCGGTTTTCGAGTAGCAGCTAGAAGACAGCAGATGCAAACAACACTCATGAGCATCGACAGTGAACAAGAGTGGAACAGAATGTATAGAAAATTGGACAACAGTAGCACTCAAAACAAGTTTCCAGAAATAGTAGTAAGCTACCGGGTCAGACATGTAGCCATAGGGTCTCAATTCAAACGTCCTTGACAACAGTTAAACGACAGAGCCAAAGTTCAAGGCCAGCGCAATATCCCTTCAACTTTGACGGGTTGCCACAAGTGACCGGCTAAAGTGCAACGAGCATGAAGCCAGCAAGCAGCGATGCATGCAGGTTGACTCAAACCAAGAAGGACTAGATGCCTGGCGTTTTGCAGCCCATAGGTTCAAGTTCAGCTGCAAGCAATTCATTACAGCCAGCAGCGAGAGGAGCGATGTCCGCCTAGGCTTTTTGGTGCTCTGAAAATAAAGCTGTTGAATTAGCTGCCTTTACGTTGCATTATTTACTATCGCCAATGCTTGGGGCCTGGTACTGAACATCTCCGGATAACGAAATGAGCATCTAGAGCCAGTCACACAGACCGCTGCGCAGCAGTAGCTTCGCCTGCATCAAAGCAGCCATCGAAGACCCCCAGGCGGTTCTTACCCTAGGTGGTCCGATAATAGTTCCAGTCCAATAAGTGAGCGTGTTATCATCATCCTTTTCTAAACCCCAAGAGATCGTTCCATCACTAACGCCTTTCTGGCCGGACTCAAGCTCATCCAATAAAACGAAATTCCTTGGTACGACTGAAACAAAGAGAATAAAATAAAAGACGGGACAATGAGTATAAAAACAGTGAGGGGATCGCCCACAGACAAGACAAATAAGTCGCTGCCACTACTAGTAACTAGGTAAAAGGATGTCTTGTCAAAAAAGGGGGAAAATTGTACACACAATGCTCGTCAGCTATGCACATAAAGAACCGAATATGCCTAACTCCTTACCGAAAGCGTATTTCAGCAGAAGCTACTAAGGATGCCACTAGCTAGGCTGGCACACTAATGCATTGTATGCATTACTTAACCGGACCGAGACAATACGTAAGAGCACTACTGCCAGTAAACATATAAAGTAAGCAAAGATGCTGAAGGTGGTTTTTATTAATTAGAACTGATTAATATAACCAAGTAAGAATAGCTATCCGATGCAAACAAAGCCATGACCTGGAGAGCTACAGCTATAAGCATAGCCTGGTGGATTGAAATTATAGTCTGGCCGGCAGGTACTGAATTCATATGCATGGTGCCCTAATAGAGCTCCAATCCAGTGTTTCACAGCTGCAGCAGGGCTCGGCCCCATTACCCCGGCCATCAAATACATTCACCTTGACCTTGGGCAGGGCAGGTACCTTAATTAACCAATGAGCCAAAACCAACCCAGTTACCAGCAAAACGATTAATAAGACTTGCTCCACAACTAAGCCACACTGTTTGCACCTGAAGCAACTACGGATTGCAGACATGAGATGACTGACAGCCCAGGATATGGCCATGCTCATCAGCTACAATACTCACTCGTATGCACCATGTTCCACTAGCTGAGGCTATAACCAGCTACAACTTGGAGGCCATAGACGCAATGCAGATGTCGGATGCCACGACAAGCACCAACCCAGATAATGTGGCCATCAGCGACCTTAATGCCCGATGTGGCAGATGCAACAATGCAGCAGTGGCAGCTAATCAGGCAACAACGTGGCTGACTGGCACTGACGTCGGAAACAATGACTGCAGTGCCCCTGATGTGGTATACCGAGACACTACCAACAAAACTGATATACAGGGGCCACTGAATTGCCGATACCAGAGTTATGGCAGTGTAAACTGAGCAGAATACTACAACTGGTGGTAGACAATGCAATTAGGTTAGTTGCAAAAGACTACAATCAAATCGTTGCACATTACTTTAAAAGCAGTGCTTGCGTGCTACAGCAAGACAAAACCTATTGTAAAACCTGCATAAGTTCACCTTCGACGATGAGTGATCTGAAGGAGAGAAGGATTCGGACTCCATCGTGGCCCATGGTGGTAGTTATTGCCTGGCTACAAGGGGAAGGACGGAGACCCCTGTCTAGTCATGCCGGATCTAGTAAGAGCAACAATGTAGTATGTTAAAAAAGCAGTTTAATCGAAACATCTTTTCAATCCCCTATTAGAATGAAATGTATCTCCATCTAAAACTCCACAAAGTCATAAAGACTATGTGGGTGTTACACAGGAGATTTTTGTATAGCGCACTCACAGCCTAAGCGGATTTTGGTACGCATTCGGTAGCCAACAGACTTCATCTCACGCAACAATTCGGTTTTATCGTCATTTATATTTCAGGAAGTTTTCCGACATCCAGGATCGAATATTGGCAAGGCAAGCATTCAGTTTCTCAGTTGCTGCAGCAAATTCCGACGGTTTGAATGACAAATACAACTGCGTATCAGCAGCATAAAAGTGATATCCTACTCCATGGGCCTTAACCACTTTCCCAGAGGTTGTGTATAAATGGAGAACAGTAAGGAACCGAGTACAGACCCATGACGGACTCCACAGGTGACCCCTCTCGTGTGTGAGACCCGACCCCCACACGACACGGATTGAACACGATCAGACAAGTATGATTTAAATCATGCCAGTGCTTCGTCTGCCAGACCGATCGTTCTTAATCGTTCAAGCAGAACATCGTGATCAATGGTGTCGAAGGCAGCTGACAGATCTAGCAGAGCTAGGGCAGTGACATTTCTGCTGTCGTTGCCACTTAGAATGTCATTGTTAACACGGAAGAGAGCAGTTTCAGTGGAGTGCTGCCTCTTGAGCCGTGATTGAAATGTTTCTGACATTTCATTATTTTCAATATGTTCAACCAGCTGCTTAGCAACAAATTTTTCAAGAATCGTTGACAAGAAAAGAAGAAGGAAAACTGGGCGATAGTTTGCTAGGACCTCGTGTCTAATCCAGGCTTTTTGAGTGTCGGTCTAACGATTGCCGATTTGAAGGACTTAGGGACGACCCCTTTTCCCAGAGAAGCATTAAAAATCTTGGTTATGGCAGGGCTAAGTTGGACTGCAAGTGAAGACCACGGAGATGAAGGTATAGGGTCTTCAGGAGACGAGCTCTTTTTGCTAGATCTTATTAAGGTAGCCACATCGCATGCAGAAACATCGGAGAACCTTGTAAGGAAGGAAGGTCACAGGTTGTAGAACCACGATTGCTTTAGTCAGAGGGGGCTTAATAGAGGCACGAATATGCAGAATCTTTTCAGTAAAGAAGGCTGAAAACTTTTCGGCTGAGTTCTTAATATCTGGGGAGTCAGACCTCTCAGCATTGGCCAGTAAATGGTTTACTGTCTTATAAATCTGTTTCGGGTCCGACTGGCAGGAATTCAGCTTTCTAATGAAAAAAGAAGCCCTGGTTTTTTAAGCTTTAGGGTGCAAACTCAAAGGAAGTCTTTTAAATTGACTAGATCTGCATCAGACCCCGATTTCTTGAAACGATGCTCAAGCCTGCGCTTAACCCGGCGCATCTTTAGGAGTTAAAGACGTGTCGTATCAACTATTCTTACATAAAATACAGGTGACATGAGTACAAATTGGAGCTGGATTACAAGTAGTGAAAAGTAGCACCTAAACCTGTAGGGACACCTTTCAGCACTCCCTCTTGGTGCCACAACGCCGTCCAAACTTAGTGCCAAAATGAAGCAGGATCAAGAGCACGGGGTTCCTATTGCTACATGACAGTGCTATGCCGAGAATGCTCATCGGTGTGAATAAGCAACTGCTGCCTCACAGTCGGCACTCTATGTGCTACCTTATCCGGCAGCAGGTCTTCAGCAGGACAACACAACTTTTGACTGCAAAATATTCCTTTTTTCATACCTTATGATGACGTGAGTGTTTGCATGCTGTCTGCTTTGGAGTGGCAGAAACTAACTACATGCAATGAGTTAGCTGTTACGGAAGAAAAAATTCCCAAAACTCACGGATCGCCTTAGTGGCATTCACATTGTCGAATATATTGTTGATACATTGGTAATCGATGAACATCCATACTGGCGACTAACGACCGCCACAAACCCATTCCAAGTCATGCCACTACACCTCAGCCAACAGCCAACTATGGGAAGATAGAGATACCTTCCACTACCGACATTTTAACAAGGTCAGGCGATTATAGAGCCAATGCCAAGCCGAATGATACCAAACGAAAGTAACCACTGAACCAATAGAAAGAACAGCTGGGATTTGATCAGTATCTACTACAGAACATCTTCAGTTCAGTTCAGGTATAGCAACCAACCGTACAGCAAAAATAAATCAAAATAAACACACAGACAGTACACCAAGTCTATAGATAAGTTGGCTATATTGTAGCTCAAGCGACATGCCAACGCAGGCTACTCTGCCTTCAGCATACCAAATATGCTTCCTAGCTGTTACACTGTATGAGCTAATAGGACAACTTCATGACACAAAGAATACAATAAACCTTTACAGTACTAAAGTATATGCCTATGGGGATGGGGCAGGTGTGTGATTAACTTGGGTGCTTTGTTGATCACTCACGTAATGGCCCACAACCAACAGCTGTCAATGTAAAGCCTGGCAAAACCCAGACCACAACTTTTTGCTTAGCAGCAAACCCAGCTGTTAGCTTAGACTCAGCCGTTGGCTCCGACTTGGTTTGCCACTTTTAGAGCACCTATTGCAAAGGAGATCTGCTTTGAGGGGCTGCTAGTGGAAATCTGTCAATAGAAACACCTTTAGAGCATATCAACTTCTCACTTAATAATTATAACAATAATAAAAATTCATTTGATATAGCACCCTCAGAAAACACAATCTCTTTCTAGGCACTTGACATTTGCTGCAAAGAAAGCATGATCCACTGGTTTGTGGTTGTATACTCAATAAACAACAAAATAACATGATTAGGGGTGACAAGTAAGTACATGATCAGCGGACATGTTGTAAAGCAAGTCTGAAGAAAGTTTCAGGCTTTGGAAGCATACGAACTAAAGGCATGGTTTCCAAAGGATTTGATATTTGTAAGAGGTATGGGTAAACAGTTTGATTCCGAAAAGCAGGTGGTACGCTGCTTAGCCAGGTGAGGGAGTAGATCTGATAGGTAGGATGGATCCAAAAAACAAGTGATGCAAAAGTGAGTAACAAAACCTTGAAGTCAATGCGCTTTCTCTTTGTTTCATGAGATGAAGCCTGTTGGCTATAGAATGCATGCCGAAAGCCGCTTACGCTTTGAGTGCACTATACAAAAACTCTCACGCATAACATCTACATTGTCTTTGCGGCTTTATAAAAATACAGATGGAGATATAAACGTCGACCGATAGCTCTAACAAGTACTAACAAATCACGAGTCGAATTATGGGACATATTTCGATGGGCTTGGCTTGCCATAGCATCCGAAGTTCTTGCAAGCCCTGATAGCAGAAATGAGCACTAACACGGAGGGGCACTATCCTGTAGGCATTAGTGCTTATCGTGTCATTGTCATGCTAATAAATCATTGGTTGGACCGTCCTTTTTATTTTGCCATCAATTTCATACGTTAGTCCACTCGAAGTAGATTTTGAAACTGCCTACACCGCTGGTTGACCAGGTAGCTTTATTGGGGCTGGGACACAGCTAGATTTGGCCTCTAGTGTATGTATTTATGTTTGATACTATTGATTACCAAGTCCTTCTAGGATGCCTGTTGTCTCACCTGGGAATCACCGGCACTGCATTGCATTGGCTCATATCCTACCTCAGCGATTGACTTCCGAGGATTGATAGCAATGGACGACAGTCCCACCTAGCGCCCCTCAAGTATATGGAACCTTAGAGGCCGGTGTTTAGTCTAATTCTTTTCGAAATTTATATTCCATCTTGCATCTTTAATATCTATGCACAATCATCCTTAAGTTCATATCACAATCAAAGAAGACAACTAGTCCTCTAGACCCTATTCCTACAGTCCTGCTTCTACAATGCATTGATCTGGTGCTGCCACGCATAGCATCATGAATATATCATTAGCTTCTTGTCAAGTCTCTGCACCTTTCAAAATGGCTGTAGTCATATCGCTACTCATGAAAGCAACACTAGACCATGAGAACTTGAGCAACTTCCCATCAGTCTCCAGAATCAGTCGTGGCAGACCAGCTAAACTCACATATTAAAACTTTCTAACTAGCTAGTATAATAATAATAATGCACTTAATAAAGCGCCCTCAGAGAACTCAATCTCTTTCTAGGCGCTTTACATTTGCTGCAAAGGGAAACGCGATTGAATCGAGAGTATTATCATGCTTGATAAACAACATCAATAACATGGTTAGGGATGACATGCACAGGGTCAGCATGCAAATGTAGTTAGTGGCAGCATGCACGATGTCAGCACGCATAAGCACATGAAGGACGAATCACAGGGACCCACTAAATGCTGTCCTAAATAGGTGTTTTTAAGTTCTTTTTAAATATAGTCGTCAGGGGATGTTCTGACGCAAGTCGGGATGGAGTTCCAGGCTTTGGGAGCATACGAACTAAATGCAAAGGATTTGAGGTTTGTACGAGCTAGTGAGTTTCAGTCAGGTTTTAAAGCTAATCCCTCCAGAATCAGCACTGCTTCGGTTTTACTTTCTTCGAAAACGCAGACTTAGGTAGAGAATCTCTGCTTGTTGTGCTCCATCTTTCTGCAGCTTTTCATACTATGGATCACCAAATCCTTCTTGAGCGCCTCTCATCTCGCCTGGGCATCACTGGTACTGCACTGCAACAGAAGTCCAATCTCGGTGGGAGACTCCATAGCATTGATGTAAATGGACTAAGATCATTTGAGGAACTACTAAAGTCGGCTATCTCAGTGCTCTGTGCTTGGTCCAGGTCTTTTCATGGTTTATACTCTCCACTTACCGACGTGATTGCCAGACACAACCTAGGCTCTCACTTCTATGCAACTGACACTCAGCTGTACCTTTGCTTTGACCCTCCCAGCCCTCGTGCACTTCGAATTTTCTCTCCATTGCTGCATGTATAACATTCACACATGAATGACAGCAAACTTTCTTAAATTAAATGATAATAAAAACCAACTTACTTGTTATGATCATATCATTCAGAAATTGGATTCAGAAATTGGAAAACCAAACGCTCAACATTGGCTCTATCAGTATATCGGCTGTTCAATCTGCACGAATTCTAGGTATCCTGTTTCAAAGTGACCTATTATTAGACAGCCACATCAGCTCCACAGTCAAGTCTGCCAAGTTTCAGCTACGTAGCATCGCCAAAATTCAGGCTAGGCTACCTTAGACATGGATACATGTATTAATCTGGGCATTGGTGACATCCTGTCTCGACTTCTGTAACTCACTGCTTGCTGGTCTACTGCCCTGTGCAATCAGGTGCTTACAATTGGTTCAAAACTCTGCAACTAGGCTTGTCTGTCGTGAGCCTCAGTTACCATATCACATCACTTCCACCGACCTCCACCGGCTCCCAGTCAAACAGCACGTCGACTTCAAGGCTTTTTCACTAACTTGTAGGTCCCTTCATTCTTTGGCTCCAGCCTACTTATCAGATCTGCTCCCCCACCGGGTTAGGCATCGTACCACTTGCTTTTCAAAATCTAATCGTTAACCTTCACCTTGTACAAACCTAAAATCCTGTAGAGACCGTGCCGTCAGTTTGCATGCTTCCAAAGCCTGGTACTAATTTAAGCAATAAGTGTACCAAAAAAAGCCTGAACCCCTTCCCAACCCCTGGTACAAGGTCACAGAGGCTGCTTCAAGCACCATCATGTATTAGTGGCCCAGAGTCTTAGCCCAGGAGTAAGGTGCTTGCTCTTTACAGCCCAGGTCGTGGATTCAAGCACTACAGTGGGCGATCCTGTATTGCCAACTGCATGAGGTGGTGATAAACGTTAAGGCTCTTCTCCCGATATTCAAATGAGGATGTTGAATCAGCTAACCGTAGTGCAGCATGTGATATTATAAAAACACAGTATAGTACCCCTGCGAGAATTGGATCTCTTTCTAAGCACTTAAGATACGCTGGAAATCAAGCACATCTGATCTGACTGGTTCCGCAGGGTTTTAGCCAAAGGGGTTAACCTCATCTGTGTCTCCTACTGAGAGTGGTTCGGTGAGCTTGGCTAAACGATAACCTTGGCAACTGAAAAAAACTGTTGTGATGCCACAAGGTTACAAATTCAATTGTATCAGTGGTGATCAGGACACAGCCATGTCTATGCCAGCAGACTGAAAACATTCATCAAGCCGGGATGACTTTAACAGATGCCTTCTAATGCAATAAGTGCATAAAAAATAAGTGACACTAATACAAGCACATGTAGACAAAGTTAAAAACAAGTACAGGTAGACGGCTAGAAAAATCATCAATATAGCATCAGCAAACTGCTACAATAATTACTGCTTTTCAGTTGGTGGCACGTGAACTGATGGAAAAATTAAAAATATTGTGTACATACAAATTAACTCATTTGTACAGGACTTCAACGAACTTGATCTATATTCGCCTGATTTGCAAACACCCCAGCGGTCGAGCCCACGACTTTGGTTCATAATTGAGGAGCATCTTACCACTTTGCCAAAGAAAACATAAACTGCAAAACCAATTCAATAAACAATATGCCCAGCCTCATGTAGGGCATAGCAAAACACTGCAGTACTTTTATGGCTGCATTAGACGATGCTAAGATCAGTCATTTTTCGGGGGGGCCTGATGCCAATCAAAGCAGCATTGTCTTAGCCCCTATATATTAGTATATCACTTCTACAGCCACGGCCACTATGGCAGTACAGGGTTGTTGGTCATTATCCCATATATCAGTTTACATTGTTAGATAAGCTTGAAACCCTTAGTCTCACATGACTTGTAAGTAACAGCTAGACCATCAAAGTCATGATGGACTCGATGCCGAATAACTGAATACTCATGAGAGCTCTTACTCAGCAAGGCCAATGGCTGCCCTACGATCTGCTAATGGCAAGTGTAGCAGGCTCAAGTAGACCTAGACTCAAGTACACCCTTAGCATACCCAGGCATCCAAGCTACAATTGGCATCCAACGAATAAATGTGCCACAAGCTGACTGGATCTCGAACGGCAGCTCCACACGATAGCACACGTGCACAAGCGTGCACACACAGGCGAATGCATAGGTCCCTTGGCCTATGTGCGCACCCAAACATAGCCTGGTACGAACAGACGTCAACCAGATACCAGCTGTATAATTAAAGGTACGAGCTGGCTCAAATCTATATAAAAAAAATCCTAGCTAATTAAACAGCCTCCTTTTGTATAGCGACAGAAGAGCCTTTATAGCTATCACCACCGCTTGCAGTGGCGATAAAGGATTGCCCACCGCAGGAATCAAACCCACGACCTCGGGATCGAGGTCGTGAAAGCAACCGCCCTATCTAGTGTGCCATCACGGCTCATTAAGTGTAAAAACCTACTGGGATGACTCGCATAATACTCCCCCGTCAGGCCAAGCATCGTACTTACCCCTTTTCGGAATCCAACAGTCTACGAATACCTCGTACAAACCTCAAATCCTTTGGAGACCGTGCATTTAGTTCGTACGCTCCCAAAGCCTGGAATTCCCTCCCGACCTGCGTCAGAACATTCCCTGACCTGGCCACATTTAAAAGGAACTTAAAAACATCTATTTAGGACAGCATTTGTTGGGTCCCTATTATTCATGCTTCATGTGCTTATGCGTGCTGACACTGTGCATGCTGCCACTAACCCCATTTGCATGCTGACCCTGTGCATGTCACCCCTAACCATGTTATTCATTTTGTTCGTTTATCAAGCATGATATTACTCAGCATTCAATTGCATTACGCTTTGCAGCAAATGTAATGCGCCTAGAGAGAGATCGAGTTATCTGAGGGCGCTTCATCAAGTGCATTATTATTATTATTATAAATCGATGCCTGATTACTATGGACATCAGAATTAAAGTCATCGTGCCTCTAAAGTTAGCAAATAACAGTCTTATATAACTCACTCATATTATATATATATACACACATTAACATCGATTAGTCAAGACGGTTAAGGCACTCCAGTTGGAGAGGGCCTGGTGTTGATTTTAAAATCCAAGTAACACTTTGTTGGTCTCCAGTAGGCCAGAGAATTCCAATAAAAATTTCCATGCAAAGCTTGCCATGGCCTACTTCCTTTCTACTCAGCCACACTAATGGATCAGATAAAATTCTCTTAAGAAAACATACACACACACAAATGTATTATCAGTTATTATTATTGCTATTAGAGCAGTACCGATTCACAGTAATCTCAGTTCCTCCAAGGACGATAAATTAGCGGTAAATCATCTCATTGCAAGCCGGGTGGTCACGAACGCTATTGGTCTGCACGTCAGACGCTGCAGAGCTCAATTCCAACATTCTCCGGAAAACTTGTATCTCTCTTGCAGCCACAAATACTACCTCTTCGCCAGCTGTCCTGCTGTTACCTACTCGGCAGTGCTACTGAAACTACCAAGCTTTTTTGATTCGTGTCACGAAGTCTATTCGCTACCGCTATGAACTAAACAAAGTTCTCCAATGCAGCATCTGCTTAGCCTTAGCAGTTGAGTGGAGTTACTGCCAGAAGTAGGAACCTCCACATTTAACGGTAGTTAGGGATAGCCACGCGATCGGAAACGAGCACCCTAGCTCATAAGCCACGCAGATACGACCGGGCATCAATTCAAACTGGCAACATTCGTAAGGTACTTGCTTTTGGTTTACCCTCCCCACCAAGGGGGTAGGCAGGACCCAATTAACATCTAATCTGCAGAAGCCGTATCCTCCACGTCTGCGACACTGCGATTATCCGCAAGGGGAGCGCTTGTCTAAAAGCCGGAAGCATGGCCGTAAGTTCAAAGTTTGAATGCAAGCTGCACTGATCGGAATGTTCACAAGCAGGATCCTACGCTGTGCACGTAGGATGTAAGTGTTTACAGTAGTCGCGAAAAAGGCATATAAAAACATTTACCAGCACAAAAGCTTAAGTTAATAAAGGTAGCATCATTTCAAAAGGACGCGTTCCGTGGGATCATCACACTTCTATACAATAACAGCGGTGCTTAGGAGTTTTGAGTGACCTACCAGTACCAGCCGTGGAGGTGGCCATTTTCCAAGTGCGGTATTACTTGAACAGTAAGCAATTTAACAACAACCAGAGTTGTATCAATTAATTTCAATATAATTAATTCTCTTTCTTTTTTATGTAAGTAATCATGGCTTTTCATGCACATTTGGTGTATGCATTTCATTTTTAATACCGCCGATAATCGTCCGGTTCCGTAGCTCATGTAAACAAACATGGCGCCAAGCGTTGGATCTAACTGCCGGCGGCTGAAACCTAGGTGCAGCTCCCTACCGTGTCTCTGCGCTCTTAGCCGTTGACCTATGTGAGACAGGTAATTTTAAATGTATCGCTGTTGTCAATTACTTCCATTTGTGGAGCGATTGATATGATTTTTCGTAAACTTTAAGCCGTGCCTGGCGCACAATACTTAGGCCTGTCGATTGATTCTGCGTTCCCATAGTACCAATCAACATGAATGATAAAACGGAGCGGTATGTGAACGAAATCAAGGCCGCTATCACCAGTGAAGCCGAGCTAGGCTGTCTTACCCAATTGATCAGATATTTAGAAGCTAACGGTGCCGGCGCTGCAAGCGCTGACGAAGAGAAGTGCCGCGAAGATGACGACCTAGAAGCGAAGTACCTGCTCTCCGCCGCCGCCGCCTCATCCAGCTCGGCCAAGCAACCTACATTGGTACCTATTGAATTCGTGTTTCCTGTCAAGGAGGATCTATGTGACTTTGTCGTGTACGTTTTCCTGAGACGGTACGGTTGGTCGGAGACAATCGCCAGTGAGACCGTTCACAGAATGAAACGCACCGGCCGCACTTCCTTTATCGAATCGGAACTTAAGGCTCCAATTAACAGCGTTTTGGATGATTATTTGTCTTGGTAAGTTAGCTGTATGTGACCGCCTCGTTTTATTTTTCTTCTATCAAGTGAGCATTCGTCAAGACGTGTTTGCCATTCGATGGCCGTATTCACTAATAAGATTGTATGCAACTCATATTTTGAATTCTTCCGCATCGCATCTAAAATCATCATGTCGTCCGTGAGCGTTTTCGGGGTTATCGTTACAGGATGAGTGCCCAGAGGATTAGCCTGGCGATGCTGCATGCTTATATTTTCGCACTGGATCGAGGTGATTTTTGTCGTTCATATCCTGCTGCTAATGAGCGAAAAATGACGACCTTGAACTTTCTCGGAGCATTCATAGCTTTGAATTTGCCTTTTGACTCGTGCAGACTAACATTGACTCAGCCAACACGATCCATTTTGCTGCATTTTCTTATTCTCTTGTATGTATGTATGTATGTATGCATGTATTTTGTATCTCCGTCTGTAACTCCACAAAGCCATAAAGACTATGTGGGTGTTACACAGGAGAGTTTTGTATAGCGCACTCACAGCCTAAACGGCTTTTGGTACTCATTCGGTAGCCAACAGACTTCATGAAATAAAGAGAAAATGGGAAGCATTGCAGAGTCAGGAGAGCAGTTGAGGTAGTGAGTAGCATGGAAGTAGCAGCTCAGGACCACTGAAAAGGATGAGCTATAGTCGGCAGCAGCTGAATACTTGTCGTTGCATAAGAATTGTGGAAGCGATTTCCACAGTCTAGGACCTGCAGAGCTAAAGCTTCTGTCGCCAACGGTCTTTAAGCAGAAGAATGGAACAGCTAACTTATTGTCCACAAAAGACCTGAGGGCGCGAACAGGCTGAAGCTGATACAACAGTTCAGCTAGGTACGAAGGAGCCAAGCCGTGGCGGGCCTTGTGGGTCAGCGTAAGAACTTTGCTCTGTATCCTTTGCTCAACCGGCATCCATCCTAGCTCTTTTAGCAAAGGAGACACGTGTTCAAACCTCTGGAACTTGAAGACTTGCCTTGCAGCCATATTCATAGTCAGCTGCAGTAGCCTAGTTGCTTTCTTTGGTAGCCCAGCCAAAAGGGAATTACAATAATCAAGCCGAGACAGAACTAAGGAGCTAGTTAAATTTTTTGAAAACCACTGTGGAAGACAGCTCCTAATCATAGATAGGGATCGGAGGTGATGGCTAGCTGTAGAAGCAGTCTTCTGAATGAAGCTTTTAAAATTGAGGCAGCTGTCGAAAACGACATCTAAATTTCGAGCAGGTGGTGATGATCGCACAACAGAATCACCGGTTAGAGGAGCACAGCCTTTTAATCTAGCCACACACTTAGGGTGTCCTATGAGCAGCAGTTTTGTTTTATCGTTGATTAATTTCAGGAAGTTTTCCGACATCCAGGATCGAATGTCAGTAAGGCAAGCACTCAGTTTATCAGTTGCTGCAGCAGATTCCGACGATTTGAATGACAAAAACAGCTGAGTATCGGCAGCATAAAAGTGATATCCTATTCCATGGGCCTTAATCACTTTTTTGAGAGGTTGAGTATAAATGTAGAACAGCAAGGGACCGAGTACAGACCTTTGAGGGACTCCACAGGTCACCAGTCTCGTGTGTGAGAAATGACCCCCACACGACACGCATTGAACACGATCAGACAAGTACGATTTAAACCACGCCAATGCCTCGTCTGCCAGACCGATCGTTGTTATCAATCGTTCAAGTAGATTCACAGATCATAATCCCCCAAAAGACTAATCTGACTACAACTAACTGCACAAGACTGGCCTGTCTATGTCATTAATGGGGTCTTGCTAATATTTTGAAAGGCAGCTTTCGATATTAATCCCGGTGGTGTGCTTTCTTTTATCAATATACTTATTAACCTCGATGACCTTGTAACGGTTATATGTGCTCTCTTTGCTCCCTTCTTGAGAACATCTGGAAAAGCCACTCCTCGAAATTTTCAGGCTGTCCGTGACCTTGCCGTGACCTTAGCACTTTCTTAGTTCAGGCTATGCTACGGTTGTGCTGCTGTATTCATACCGCTTTACCAGGTGCATGCTAGCCAATCCTTGCTAACCACAGATTTGGCTCTATGCACAAGCATCAGGCTGTATTCGTCTTATTCATCTAGAACTCACTGTTTTGGACATGTGTTAATCCGTACATTCAGCTGTTTCAACGACACTTGCTTCCTAGAGGCAGGATTTTCAGCATATTGATAATGGTTAAAGACATAGAATGCTGCTATTAGAGTTGCTAATTAGCTGCTTTGATTCATTGATCATTGATTTTAAACTGCTGACCTTTGATAAACCTAATCAAGCTGTCATTGAGTCAACAAAAACCGAATGACCAAATCGTCACACCTGGCACCGTGGGAGCCATTGAGACCTCGTATGCATATGGTGCTGGTCCACGGGGAGTGTGATTGTGAAAAATCTGTGCTGGTTGGAGGAAACCCGCCTCTTTGCTTTGAGCAACTGGATGCTCACAGAGAGCGAGAGAGAGAGACAGACAGACAGACTGACTGACTGACTGACAAACAGACAGAGAGGGAGAGAGAGAGAGAGAGATGGGGAGAGATGATCCACGAGGATACATCGACAAGCCTTTCTTTTGAGACATTAGTATGGCTGGCCAATTTGCCATGGGTACTGATATCGGGGAGCCGGGAATTGACAGGTGGTAGACTGAGCATAAGCAGCTTGCCAAAGGACTCAGAACGTGCGACTGTATTAGTGAAGTTCGAGCACCGTGACCACTGGGATACGCCTAGGGTAGTTGCTCCTCCAGTGAGAGCAGTGTCTTGGCAAACAGGTGGGCAAATGGCTTTCGGCTACTTAAAATTACCCATTTTTGGCCCTGCATAGACAGGCATACTACAATAAAATTGGTTCATGCATATGTGACATCTTATCTTGACTTTTGTAACTCACTCCTTGCTTTGCAATCAGGCGCTTACACTTGAGGCTACAGTTAATAATAATAATAATAATACACTTTACAAAGCGCCCTCAGAGAACTCAATCTCTCTCTAGGCACTTCACATTTGCTGCAAAGAGAAATGCAATTGATCATCAATTGCATTTCCTCCAATTGCATTTCCTTCAATCATTGAGCATCAATTACTAACTACTAGTGTTTAATAAGCAACAGTTAAACTTGTCTGTCGTGAGCATTGCAGTAGCTACATCCCATCGCTTCTTGTCCACCTATACTTGCTCTCGATCAAACAGCATGTTAACTTGAAGGTTGTGTCACTCACTTTTAGGTCTCATTATTCTCTGGCTCTTGCATACCCATCAGGTCTTCTCCCCACAAGGCTAGGCATTGTGCCGGCAGCTTTTTTTGCTCAAATTGTGTGGCTACGATTCTCAAATTCTACGATAAATCAATATCTCGGGCGAATCTCAAATCCTTTGGAGACCGTGCCTTTAGTCTGTATCCTCGAAAAGCCTGGAGCATACTCTCGACTGACATCACGACTTTTCCTGACTTTACATTTAAAAAGAACCTAAACGCATACCTGTTTCTCTCTGCATTTGGTGGGTCCTTGTAATTTGTGCAGTGTGTACTTATGTGTTCTGACATCACTGTGCATGCTACCACTAACCATATTTGCATGTTGACACTATGCACGTCACCTCTAACCATGTTATACTTGTGGACTTGTGGATATTAAAAATAATAATAAGAGTACATTTGTATCTCCCTGTATGAACTGAATCTCTAGGCACTTTATAGATGCTGCATATAAACCATTACCAGATGTTGGGTCGTAAAATCCACAAGCAGCAGGCATAGTGTAATCAGTACATGCACACGAAGGACGAATCACAAAGATTCACTAAATGCTGTAATAAGCAGGTGCGTTTTTAAGCTTGTTTTTAAATGTTGCCATGTCAGGGGACGTTGTGACATGCATCGGTAGTGAGTTCCAGGTTTTGGGAACATAGAAAGTAATACGTAGTAGTAATATTTCACCAACGTTTGATCATGGTTACTTTCGAGGATTCGTAAATTGCCTAGAAAAAGTTAAATTTATTATAGTTAATATGTAATTAAGTTATCTGAGGGTGCTTTACAACTGTATCGTTAACTTTGTTATTATTATGAATGTAGCTGGGCTATTTGACATCAGCCGAAGCCAAGCGCCACTGCCTTTGCCAGACACGCAGGTACCAGGCTTGGGCACACGGGCCGGTCGTACTTGCTGCTGCTTGCTCTGTGCCACTTGTCTTGCTAACTGAGTAGCAAAAATAGTCGTTTCAAAAGAAGTGGACAAGTCGTCGTGGAGACAGTTTGCAGCTTTTGGGATGAGTAAAATAGACCATTTGCTGTGATCAATGGGAACCATGGACAGTGTAGTCGTGAGATCGTCGTGATGTGTGCTGACCTCTGTAGAACTCGTCCAAGTAATTGGGCACTGCATGCACATTGTTGACCTGCCTTAGAATCTGGCATGCCGTGCCTGCAATTTGGCCTGGTTGGCTCACTTTTTTTTGAGTAGCCAGTTAGCCAAGCTAGCCCATGTAGGCCGAGCTAAGTACTGCTTGCAGCAGTGTATGCATGCCCTTTCATTGCTCGTGCTTTTTCTTGAGCTTGGCTTGTCTGGTTGTGTTTAGCTTCCGGTCATCACCTAGTGCGGAAGCTGCTGGTAACTCACGCGATGACTTGGCTGACTAGGCATTTCTCAGAGATGGATGTGTTGCTGTTCGACCAGGCTAAGGTAGGTTGAGAATCACATAAAAAGAAGAAATTAGGCAGTGGAGAGAGAATATGAGCATTATGCTATGCCGGGTATGTATGGGAATTTTGTGAGATTTGTATATTGCTGAAGCATATATTGCAGAAGAAAAGATAGTGCAAATTCATTAAAAATGCATTATATATATGTATAATCTATATATATACATAAATATTACAGAAGTAGAAGGAAAGAGAAAGAGATAGAGATTAGTGTGAGCATGTGAATTGCTGTGGCTTCTTCCCATTTCCTAGCTGGCTGTCCTCGGCGGATTTTACATAGGCTTTAAAGCCTAAGTCTGTTGAACATCAATCTTCGTGAATAGCCAGTTACAACTGACTGACTATGCTTCTGTGCCGAGCTCGAACCAGGCAAAAAATATTTTCTCCGTGTACTATATAGAAATATAATTGTAGTAAGGCATTTGATAATCTCTTTCTGGGCACCTTACATTTGCCGCAAAGGAATCACGATCGAATGGTTAGTGTTAGCATACAATAATAATAATAATGTACTTGATAAAGCGCCCTCAGAGAACTTAATCTCTTTCTAGGCGCTTTACATTTGCTGCAAAGGGAAATGCAATTGAATGGTAAGAAAAATCATGCTTGAAAAACAAACAAAATGAATAACATGGTTAGGGGTGACATGCACATGGTCAATAAATAACAAGATTAACATGGTTAGGGGTGACATGCACAGGGTCAGCACGCAGAGGCACATAACGGTCGAATCACTGGGAACCACTTAATGCTGTAGTAGATAGATGTGTTTTTAGTTTCTTTTTAAATGTGGACAGGTCAGATGTCGTGACGCAAGTCGGAAGGGACTTCCAGGCTTTGGGAGCATACGAATTAAAGGCACGGTCTCCAAAGGGTTTGAGATTTGTAAGAGGCATGGGTAAACACTTAGATTCCGAAAAGTGGGTGATACGATGCATAGCCAGGTGGGATTGTAGATCTGATAATTAGGCTGAAGCCAAAGAATGAAGGGACCTAAACGTGAGTGACAAAACCTTACAGTCGATGCTTTGCTTGACTGGGAGCCACTGCAGATCGGCGAGAAGTGGTGTGATTTGGCAACTTCGACGCTCACGACAGACAAGCCTAGCTGCAGAGTTTTGCACTGGCTGTAAGTGCATGAGTGCACAGGCCGGTAAACCAGCAAGCAGTGAGTTACAGAAATCAAGACAGGATGTCGCAAATTCATGAACCAAGTTAGATGTGGTACCCTTGTCTAAATAATCTCGAATTTTTAGAAGTGCTATGTAGCTGAAAGTAGGCAGACTTGACTGTAGAGTGGATGCGATTGTCGAATGAAAGGTCACTCTTGGAACATGATACCTAGATTTCGTGCAGATTCAGCAGATGTACTGACAGAGCCGATTTGAACATTAATAATATTAATAATAATAATGTACTTGATAAAGCGCCCTCAGAGAACTTAATCTCTTTCTAGGCGCTTTAAATTTGCTGCAAAGGGAAACGCGATTGAATCGTGAGTATTGTCATGCTTGATAAACAGCATCAATAACATGGTTAGGGGTGACATGCACAGGGTCAGCATGCAAATGTAGTTAGAAGATTGTAAATCATGTGAACCCAATAAATTTTGTAATAAGTAGATAAGTTTTAGCTTCTTTTTGAGTTTCGTAAAGTAATAGATGTTGTGCCACAAGTAAGTCGGGAGTAAGTTCCATGCTTTGGGAGCATAGGAAATAAAGGCAGGTTCACCAAAGGATTTGAGGGAGGACAGGAAATCATCCCTGGTGTCGCTAGTCTGCTTCACTTCGTTTTGCTAGCTTGCCAGTGTGTTTGGGTCATTATCTTGATGCTCAATGTAACGACCCCCTAGCCGATTGTTGGAACTTTGAAATTAAAAATAACGACTAACAATAACTTGTGTAAAGTACTTTTGTGACTAATCCTTTTTTGGTGCTGATGAAGTGACCTAGCCTGTCACCTGATTTGAACCCCATAGAATGACTTTGAAGTGATAGCAACTGGCTGCTGGGGCAGGGTGTTCAGCCTACACCAGTTGCCAACCTTTTCTGTATAACTGAGGCTCTGTGAAGTTAAGGTGCTCGCCCCGACCAAGGTCTGACTGAGGTCGTGGGCTCGAGCCCCGAGGCATATGTGAAGCACCTGAATAGAGATTAAGTTCTCTTGGGGCGCTATATAAATGAACTATATTATTATTTTTATTAATGGACTGCAGCAGAAGAGACAACAAGGAAACTTGTTGCCTATATGCTTGGCCAGATAAGGGAGGTCATACAGAGTCTTGTAGGGGTGCCATCAAACTAAACGCATACATGCCAACAGCATATGTTTTACTTTTGGCTGTCCATAAATTCATGCAGCACATCACTTGCATAGTATGCTTAGCTTTGCCAAAAAACGTCTTACTGCCGAACGAATTTACAGCCACTGCAGCTGTGGACAAATGGAAAGGCCTTTTTTGACGCTGATTGTACATCGGGTTTTGTGGTGAGCATCTGCTTTTGATGATGAAAATGCAGAGGTTGTAGTAAACCCTAAGGGCATAGAGTGTCTTTCGAAGCACTCTGCAGTAACTAAAAATAAAGCATATTTACTTATCAGCGAAAGTGTTATGAACAGTTACAGCATGCATGTAAGCACATTCAGAATGATTCACATGAGCAAATCAATGCTAAGAAGCCGATACGACGGTGCCTAGGCCAAGCTGATCTGTGTATTTTTTATAACCCATCTAAACTTCTGTGACTCACTATGCAGTAAGGTCTTCATGCCTGTACGATAAGATGCTAAAAGTCGGTGCAAAATTCTGCCCATAGGCTTTTCAGTCGGCGGCTGTGAGTGGCAAGTGACGCGAGGCGTAGATCAGCCAGCCGCATATCGATGCAAGCCAGGAAAGATGCGGTTGCTGGACATTTCTCTTGTTGGCAAAATTGGCTGCTTTTTCTTTCGATCCTTGCTCGGACAATAGACAGCAAAATTCCAGCGACGTTCAAAGAAGGTCGCCGGTTTAGAAGATATATGTTTGTTGGAGATTAATGTTTAGGAGTAAATGCCAAAAACGTATGGAAAAAAGTCCAAAAATTGAACACATTGTTTATTGTTTTAGTGTTTATTTTTTACCCTTTTGTAGCACGTGTAAATTAGGAATAGGATCCAGAAGTTTTGACGATTTCCAAATAAAAGGGATAATGATTATGCTAGCCGTGTCGTATTCAGGAGTAAACCGAAAGCAATATTTGTACAAATAAAATAACTACCAATCCCATCATCATATGCGGATTGTCTCTCAACTTGTTGAACCTTGGTTTATCGAGATACATGTTTGCAGCTTTTTTTTTTAGAGGTGCATGCTTGCGAATATTTAAGCACCGTCGTATGCGGTATAGCTTTATGCCTTGTAATATCCATAACCCGACCACCACTTTAAGGATCATTGCGACATGTGAAATGCAAGCTCACGTCTGGCTGTACATCACTGCAGTAGTTTATTTATGATTTGTGTTCCATAAGTATTGCTGCACGTGTCATAAAACGTCCTGCAGCAACATGTCATCCAATCGTGGACATGTTTAGCAATACTCATCAAACTCAATAACTGAACTGACCTCCTGACTCAGCTATGCTTCTCATTTTAAAAGCCTGGATTAGATACAGAGGTCCTTGCAAACTATCGCCCAGTTTCCTTTCTTTCTTTCTTGTCAAAGATTCTTGAAAACTGTGTTGCTAAGCAGCTGCATGAACGTATTGAAAAGAATGAAATGTCAGAAACATGTCAATCAGGGTTCAAGAGGCAGACTCCACTGAAACTGCTATGACATTCTAAGTGGCAACGACGACAGAAATGTCACTGCCCTAGCTCTGCTAGATCTGTCAGCTGCCTTCGACACCATTGATCACGATGTTCTGCTTGAACGATTAAGAACAACGATCGGTCTGGCAGACGAAGCACTGGCATGATTTAAATCATACTTGTCTGATCGTGTTCAATCCGTGTCGTGTGGGGGTCGGGTCTCACACACGAGAGGGGTCACCTGTGGAGTCCGTCAAGGGTCTGCACTCGGTCCCTTGCTGTTCTCCATTTATACACAACCTCTGGGAAAAGTTATTAAGACCCATGGAATAGGATATCACTTTTATGCTACTGATACGCAGTTGTATTCGTCATTCAAACCGTCGGAATCTGCTGCAGCAACTGAGAAACTGAATGCTTGCCTTGCCGATATTCGATCTTGGATGTCGGAAAACTTCCTGAAATCAATTGACGATAAAACTGAACTGCTGCTCATAGGACACCCTAAGCGTGTGGCTGGATTAAAAGTCTTTGCTCTTCTAATATTTGATCCTGTTGTGCGATCATCACCACGTGCTCGACATTTAGGTGTCATTTTCGACAGCTGCCTCAATTTTTAAAGCTTCATTCATAAGACTACTTCTACATCTAGCCATCATGCCCGGCCCCTATCCAAGATTAGGCGCTGTCTTCCACGGTGGCTTGTAAAAATTTTAACTAGCTCCTTAGTTCTGTCTCGGCTTGGTTATTGTAATTTCCTTTTGGGTGGGCTACCAAAGAAAGCAACTAGGCCACTGCAGCTGACTATGAATATGGCTGCAAGGCAAGTCTTCAAGTCCCAGAGGTTTGAACAATTGTCTCTTTTGCTAAAAGAGCTAGGATTGATTCCGGTTGAGCAACAGATACGAGCAAAGTTCTTATGCTGACCCACAAGGCCCGCCACGGCTTGGCTCCTTCGTACCTAGCTGAACTGCTGCATCAGTTTCAGCCTCTTTGTGCCCTCAGGTCCTATGTGGACAATAAATTAGCTGTTCCATTCCTCCGCTTAAAGACCTTTGCCAACAGAAGCTTCAGCTCTGCTAGTCCTAGACTGTGGAACTTGCTTCCACAATTCTTAGGCAACGACATCTACTCTCCAACTGCCGACTATGGCACATCTTTTTCAGCGGTCCTGAGCTGCTACTTCTATGCTACGCACTACCTCAACTGCTCTCCTGACTCTGCTATGCTTCCCACTTTCTCTTTATTTTGTGAGACGAAGTCTGTTGGCTACCGAATGAGTACCGAAAGCCGCTTAGGCTGTGGGTGCGCTATACAAGACTCTCTTACGTTGTAACACCCACATAGTCTTTATGACTTTGTGGAGTTACAGACGGAGATACATACATACATACATTTTTCTTTGTTTCGTGAGATGACATCTGTTGCCTACCGAATGCTTAGTGAAAATCGCATAGGCTTTGAGTGTGCTGTAGAAAAATCTTCTGAATTAACCTACATAGTCATTGGGGAGTTACTTATGGAGATACATTATGTTGCAACCAAAACCAGAAATAAACTAAGCAGAAGGGTTCCCAAAACAGATATTTAATTCTTTTACACATTGTTTCATTTGTTCATTCGTTTTCATTGTTTAGTTTTTTCCTTGTTTGGTGAGCCGTGATGGCACACTAGGTAAGGCGGTTACTTTTCAGGACCTCGGTCCGGATGTCGTGGGTTCTAATCCTGCGGTGGGCGATCCTTTATTGCCACCGCAAATGGTGGTGATAGCCTTAAAGGCTCTTCTGTCTCTATACAAAAGAGGCTGTTAAATCAGCTTGTATTTTGTTTTAATTTAATTTAATTCATATTTTGTCGATGTGTGTTCGTGAAGCATTTGCTTAGGTGCACGGGCCATCTGAAAGTTAGATATGTCCCGTGAAGGAAACGTCACGAAGCTTCATTGGCAAATGTATTAGGCTGATACATCTTTGTCAATGTAATGTAATGTATCTCCGTCTGTAACTCCACAAAGTCATAAAGACCATGTAGGTGTTACGCAGGAGAGTTTTGTATAGCGTACTCACAGCCTAAGCGGCTTTCGGTACTCATTCGGTAGCCAACAGACTTCGTCTCGCGCAGCAAAGAGAAAGTGGGAAGCATAGCAGAGTTAGGAGAGCAGTTGAGGTAGTGAGTAGCATAGAAGTAGCAGTTCAGGACCGCTGAAAAAGATGTGCCATAGTCGGCAGTTGGAGAGTAGATGTCGTTGCGTAAGTTATGGTGCATTCAAGGGCTCTTTCATTCCTTTATGCTTTGTCAAGTGTATTATTGTTATTAGTATTACATTGCCTGTACTAGACTAATCAGCAGTAGGTAAGTGGTTCGAATGGCTTCGTCTCATACGTTTAATGAGCCAACATCACCCTTGAGCAAGTGCCAGATGAACTGTCGTCTGAAGGGGTTGCGAATTACATGTGGGAATGCATGTTGTATCCGAGCCTACCTTGAGAGCTTAACATCGGCCAGGGTTTGGGGGTAGGTAATTGGGGGACTCCACAAGATGAAGCTCACATTCGGCATTCTTTAGCATGGGTATAGCTCTTACAGGCGAGTTGTGCGCTGGCAGCAGCAAATCCATACGCGAGCTGCTTACCGCCTCCCTTCCCCCTTCGCCACTGCATTGCGGACTCTCGGAGTCACCAGTCTTCACCGTGTTACAGTGTTTATTCGGCACTCTGCTTGATCATTGAATTCTGCTAACCACATACATACCTTAATGAGTTTGTCCTGCACATGGACCAAGCTGGCACGCTAGCCATCTTTCCGTCATTCACTTGATGCAGCTTGAAACTGATTACATGCAAAGCACGGCATTCCGTGCAGTCAGAGCCTCCGTGCAGTGCTCATTATGTCAACTCCATTTGGACGTGGCAATACGTTTACTACTGGATTGACTCAATTTCACTGTACTTCTGTTGTAGCACCTGGTCGTGGCCGGGCTAGGCGACTGTTGGTCTGCCGTCCGGTCGGCATGTGCCGGCAAGCTGGGCCGCTTGCTTGACCGGTTCCAGCTGGAACAGCTCGAGTCCTTCTTCATGAGCATTGTCACGGTCAGAAGCCGTTTGCTGAATTCATGCGAACTTTGCGTTTTCTTTTTTATTTGTTCGTACAGTTGCAATGGGTTTGGGCTCGGTGCCTGAGCATCTGATATCAGCTGCATATTTAGCAAGGTGCCTGCACAGTGTTACATTTAATAGGTCGCTCTTGTATCTCAGATTGTTTGTTTGGTTTCCGGCTAGTCAGTCTGGCTTGGCTGAGATTGACCCAACAGTGAGCTTGCTTCCGTATCTATTATTTTTCACTTTTCTTTCCCCCCCCCCGGCTCGCTTGCTTTTCTTTTCTTCTTCCAAATGTTGTTCTTCTGCTCTGCCACTCATCCTGAGGTAGCCAGCGTGGTCCGCGTCGCAGCGAGTTGCATTTTCTTGAACTTGCATGGACAGACACGGTGCCTGACTGGTTTATCTGCTATGGACTGTAATATAATAATGATGATAATAATAACTCACTTGATAAAGCGCCCTCAGAGAACTTAATCTCTTTCTAGGCGCTTTACATTTGCTGCAAAGTGAAATGCAATTGAATGGTAAGTAAAATCATGCTTGAAAAACAAACGAAATGAATAACATGGTTAGGGGTGACATGCACAGGGTCAGCATGCGAATGTGGTTAGTGGCAGCATGCACAGTGTCAGCACGCATAAGCACATCAAGGACGAATCACAGGGACCCACTAAATGCTGTCCTAAATAGGTGTGTTTTTAGGTTCCTTTTAAATGTGGTCAGGTCGGGGGATGTTCTGACGCAGGTCGGGAGGGAGTTCCAGGCTTTGGGAGCATATGAACTAAATGCACGGTCTCCAAAGGATTTGAGGTTTGTACGAGGTATTTGTAGACTGTTTGATTCCGAAAAGCGGGTGGTACGATGCTTGGCCTGATGGGGGAGTATATCTGAAAGATAGGCTGGAGCCAGAGAATGAAGGGACCTAAAAGTGAACGACAAAACCTTGAAGTCAATCCGTTGCTTGACTGGTAGCCAGTGCAGGTCGGCGAGAAGTGGAGTAATGTGGCAACTGCGACACTCACGACAGACAAGTCTAGCTGCAGAGTTTTGCACCAGCTGCAATCGCCTGATCGCACATGCTGGTAGGCCAGTAAGCAGTGAGTTGCAGAAGTCGAGACGAGATGTCACGAATGCATGGACCAACTTGGACTTGGTATCCTTATCTAAACAAGCCCGAATTTTAGCAATGTTATGAAGCTGAAAATAGGCGGATTTGACTGTGGAGCTGATATGGTCGTCTAACGAGAGGTCGCTTTGGAATATGACACCTAGATTTCGAGCTGATTCAACTGGAGATATGCTGGCAGAGCCAATTTTGAGAGTCAGCCTTTCCAATTTCTGAATCACACTGGGTTTGCCCATAACAAGTAAGTTAGTTTTATCATCGTTTAGTTTTAGAAAATTTGCTGCCATCATGCAGTAATGCTTTTGGTGAGCCGTGATGGCACACTAGGTGTAGGTGGCTGCTTTTCAGGGCTGTTCTAGGTCCCGAGGTTACGGGTTCGAATCCTGCAGTGGGCGATTCTTTATTGCCCACTGCAAGCGGTGGTGATTGCCGTCAAGGCTCCTCTGTCGCTATACAAAAGAGGCTGTTAAATCAGCTAGTATGTTTTTTTATTTTATTTGCTAGTTCATTCGGCATGCGCTGAAACGTGTCTGCTGTCTGTGAGACCTCAGTCGAGCTGCACACGCATCTTTCAAGGAAGCGGCCATGGGCAATTGGCAAGCCGAGATAATGGCTTGCTGCCGCTCGTACATGGCTGCATCGATGGGAGGCCACGTTTTCTGGCTCTAATTGTCACCTGCTCGTCGACATGCTTGTAGATATGCCGGGATCCGGGCGCCAGCTGGCAGGCACAGGAAGGAGCAGCCATGGGTGTGTATCTGCATGTCGTGGCTTCCTGCATATGGGCGGCGTGTGCGTGCCGGACACGACAAGTAGTCAACGATGGCAGTGCTCAGTTTTCAGTAGCAGTGTTTCCCTGCATGCATGCAGCCACAGCTGCTACTTGTCGAATCCTAGTGTAGCTGCCTTTGCACTCACTGCTGCCGCTGCTGCCATGCCCTTTACTGTTGCTCGTCGAGGATTGTTAAAATGTTTGCCACTAGAGATGCCTAGAAAGAGGTTTGAGTGTCTCTTAGGGTGGCATGCAGATGCTTTCTTATTATTGTTGTTAATCGTATTATTATTATTAGAGATTTGTATCAATTCCTTAGATCCAACTAGCACACTTCTTTTGTAGAATGAAAGTGTGGTATAAGCCATGGGGAACTTTAGTATAAAGTTGCTGCTGCTGCTGCTCCCTCTTGTTTGCTTTACATGCTGTACTACTCATTCGTACGGCTCAATCTTGCCTATTTTGCAGCATCCTTTTTACGAAATTTCACGAAAGCTTAGTTACATGGATAGGCGATCGCACTTCACGACCCAGTTCGTTTATTTGAATCTTGCAGTGGGTAATTTTATATTACCCACGGCATGCAGTGGTGATAGCTCTTAATGCTCCTATGCTGCCATATAAATGAGGCCATTAAATCGGCTAACCTCTTTAAAGCCCAGTGGAAGGGCCGTGCTGCAAAAGGTAGGATTAAGCTCATCCTGGCCGCTCACTCGTGAGCTCGATATAGGCTCGGCAGTCTGAGGCTTAGAATCTAGATGTCTGCTGCTAAATTCACTGGAATACACACGAACACTTGACTGTGTTCAAAACTCCCCTTTGTTAATGTCCAATCTTAATATCAATCAGGCAAATGGGCTTTTGCTTGCAAAATGTTGCCCTTGGTTCTGCTGCTTCTGGCACTAGGCGTTTGCGTGGTCACCACTGTGTTTACCCTGACGTTAATCCGGCCAGACGTTCACACAAGCACTATAATTTCTACCCTACCGTTCATGTGTGCTTTCTCCTTCTGAGTTACAGCAGTTGGCGTCGTCATCAGGCGGTTTCATATGACTGTCGAGTCATCGAGTCGTAAGACACCCATGGCATCCGCACCGCCTGCAGATCCGGCTCTCCAGAGCTCCATACACCCACTAAAAGTAGGTCAGACCCGTGCTGGCATGCTGCTAGTCCATGAATACAGAGTCGATGCATTTGCCCATCACGCGTAGGCTTGGAGGTTTGCTTAATAATAATAATAATAATTCACTTGATAAAGTGCCCTCAGAGAACTTATCTCTCTCTAGGCGCTTTACATTTGCTGTAAAGTGAAATGTAATTGCTTGCAAGCAAACATTTTTTGGCCGTCTTGCATTTGCTGCTGCCGCTAACTATGCTCGAGGGGGTGCACATTTATTCTGTCATTCCAGTTCGGCAAGGACCAGCGGTTGACTCACCTACCTGGCTTCATCAGTGGCAACATATTCGACGTGGCATATCGGTTACTTCGCCATGAGCAGCTGAGCATACGCGAGTTTGGCATAAAAGCTGTGTCATCCTATCTAATGTGCTGTGACTTCGAGGCAAGTGCACTATCGAACCCCCACCACACTCTGCTCCTCCCCGACGACTTAGCTCGGTACTTTTTGGAGCGGACTGTTGATGCTTTGCTTCCTCCTCGAGCTTTTGTGGCAAATGTATCCCGTGGCATTCTCCAGTGGGGATGCAGCCCTTCCCCATTGAGTTAGCTGATTCTGGCCGAGGGTTTAATTTTTTTTTTCTGTGATAGCAGCTGACTGAGCCCTCCACGAAGCCGTAGTGTTTTCGGTACTGCGAGCAAGGCTATTCGACCGATCGTTGCTCTTACATCTGTTGCTTGAGATACTGTCAGAGGCTCCGCCAAGTGTGTGTGTGGGCAACACTGACGATTGAGAGATAGTCGGCCAGAAAGCTTTCGGCCGATTTAAAATTAAGTAAAAAGTGCTAATGTATCGATACATGGCACAGCCAGAATTAATCTAGATGGGTCAGACCTTGACCCAGAGACAGCCGATTGTAGGTAGACTGCACAGTCTGGCTTTGGATTGGACCAAGGGTAAGGTCTAGGGCCCATCGGCCCCAACGGTATGCTTACATGTCTTAGCTTTGTGTCAAGTTGATGCTGTGATAGTGCCACCTTCTTCACAATATTGTATGCAACCGGAATTTGGCACACTACCACCCTTTTGTCAAGTCATTTAGCCTTCGCTCAGTTTACGTTGTGCAATCAAATGCTGTACCAGCAAGTATTGGCTTATGGTCACTCGCTCTCTCTCTCTCTCTCTCTCTCTCTCTCTCTCTCTCTCTCTCTCTCTCTCTCTCTCTCTCTCTCTCGCTCCCTTTTTCTCTTCCTTTCACTTTCTTGCAGGGTGGCTCGCATGCCAATCACATTAAGCATGGCTTAAGCTAATGTTTGGCAATCGTGAGTTCTTTCAGATTGCAAAGCCGGCTTTCTTAAAGCACATGACCGAAAGACCAAGCTAAAAAGTCATAAGTAATAACTTAGCATAGCTTAGAAGCAAGCAATCTCAATTCTCACAATAGGCATCGCCAACACATTCTTTTGTGGCCTCTGCACATAATTATGGCATCTTATTAAGAAAATGATCTATTGCTTTAATGTGAATGGTGAGGTCCAGACTGGCTACCTGCGGTTACAACATGCAAAGTTCGGTGGATGTTTGATATAGATCTTGAAGCCAAGTTATTCTGAGCATTTACAGTCTATACGTCTGTGACCATTTCCTTACTTAGTCTTCATAATCGTGCAGCAAGACGCTTACAAATAGTGCTACACTCGGCAGCTTGGCTTATCTGTCCCAACTTGGCACAGTGCGCCTTCTTTCTCAGACATGGGCTAGCTCCTCACTTGCCAGTGCATCTTACTCCAGGGTCGCAGCACTCACTTTTAGGTTCGTTTGCTCTCTTGCTTTCACTTAACTATCTGCACTACATCATGCTCCTCAGACTTCCCTCGCACTGCTGCTCCTCTGATCCTGCTGGTTTAATAATAATAATAATAATAATAATACACTTGATAGAGCGCCCTCAGAGAACTCAATCTCTTTCTAGGTGCTTTACATTTGCTACAAAGGAAACACGATCGAATGGGTGAGTGGTATCATGGTTGATAAACAACATGAATAATTTGGTTAGGGTGACCTGCACAGGGTCAGCATGCTCGTGTGGTTAGTGACAGCATGCAGCAGTGTCAGCACGCATAAGCACATAAAGGACGAATCACAGGGACCCACTAAATGCTGTCATAAATCGGTGTGTTTTAGGTTATTTTTAAATACGGTCAATTCAGGGGATGTCGTGACGGAAGTCGGGCAAGAGTTCCAGGCTTTGGGAGCATACGAACTAAAGGCACGGTCTCCAAAGGATTTGAGAGTTACTCGAGGTACTGGTCAACAGTTAGATTCCGAAAAGCGGTGGTGCGATGCTTAGCCTGGGGGCAGTAGATCTGATAGGTAGGCTTGAGCCAAAGAATCAAGGGACCTAAAATTGAGTGACTAAACCTTGAAGCCGATCCGTCACTTGACTGGTAGCCAGTGCAAGTTGGCAAGAAGTGGTGTGACGTGGCAATTTCGATGCTCATGACAAACAGGCTTAGCTGCAGAGTTTTGCACCAGCTGTAAGTGCCTGGTTGCATAGGCCGGTACCAGCAAGCAGTGAGTTACAGAAGTCAAGGCAGGATGTCACAGATGTATAGACCAACTTAGATGTGGTATCCCTATTTAAACAAGCCCGACTGTTGGCAATGTTTTGTAGCTGCAAGTAGACAGGCTTGATTGTGGGGCTGATGTGGTCATTTAACGAAAGGTCACTTTGGAACATGACACCTAGATTTTGTGCAGATTCAACAGGAGATATGCTGGTAAAGCCGATTTTGAGCATTAGCCTTTCCAACTTCTGAATCACAGTTGGTTTGCCCATTACTAGTAAGTTAGTTTTATCATCATTCAATTTAAGAAAATTTGTTGTCATCCATTTTCGGATGTCATTAATACATGCAGCAAGGAGTTGAGAGAATTTTATGTGCAGGGGGCTGGGAGGGATCAGAGCAAAGGTACAACTTTGTGTCATCCACATAGAAGTGAAGGCCTAGATTGTGCTTGGCATTCACATCGGCAAGAGGGAGAGTATAAACCGTGAAAAGAAACGGACCAAGCATGGAGCCCTGAGGTACCCCATATTTCAAAGGTACTTCAGATGATCTGTTTCCATTCACATCAATACTCTGGAGTCTCCTACTGAGATAGGACCTGAAACATTGCAGAGCAGTGCCAGTGATGTCACCCAGATTAGGGGTGTTCTAGCAAGACTTGGTGATCGATAGTATCAAAAGCTACCGAAAGATGGAGCAAAGCCAGCTGAGATACTCTAATAATAATAATAGTAATAATAATAATACAACCAATAATAATAATAATAATAATAGTACAATTAATAAAGCACCCTCAGAGAGCTCAATCTCTTTCTAAGTGCTTTACATTTGCTGCAAAGGAAGTGTACCCATGTCTGCATTCCTAAGTAGGCCGTTGTACACCTGAAGCAATGCTGACTCTGTCGAGTGATTAGTTTTGAAGCCAGACTGGAACTTGCTAGCAAGGTTAGAAGTTTCAATATGAGTTCAGCTGGTCTGCCAGGACTTGTTTCAGTGTCTTTGATAGGAATGGTGAAGGTAGCCTGGGCGGTAGTTGCTCAAGTTCTCTTGGTCTAGTGTTTTTTTCTTGAAAGTGGCCTGACTACAGTTTTTTGGAATGGTGCTGGGACATGACCTGAGGCTAATGACAAATTAATAATGTTAGTTATGCACGGCAGCATCAGATCAATGCAACGTAGGAGTAGGACAGTGGTTTATAGTATGCTTGTAAACCATGGCAAATGCATCGAGTTGTTAAGTGCTCGGATAGTGATGGCGTTATATTAGGTTGCTGAACAAATAACTTGTTTAACTATGATTAGAAATGTTTGGAAATTGTGTCACCAGTTCCTGCATACCTAAAATGTAGAACTGGCTTCCAAGTGACATAACTTCTATGGCTTGATGATTTTTTAAATTGAAGTTAAAAACTCACCTACTCTAGATACTTGTGCATAATGCCTTTCTGAGCTTACCTGTGTTCTCTACTTGTTGTAATGCTTCCTTGCCAGGCTGTTGTTAAGAGCCTAAAAATATATTTAGTGCCCGCAGGGGCTATCAAAAAGATATGTGAGTTTTCCTAATATGGTTAGCAATATCTAATGATTACTGACCTTTCAAAAAGTTGGGCTTGCTTACCTAAGGATACCTCAACCAAGTAATTGCGTTGATTTGTGACAGCCATTGAGACTTCTGTAACTTCTGCTTTCAGACCCTCCTGTTTGTACCATAAGATGCTTAAATTTGGTGCAAACCTCGGCGACTAGGCTCCCCTGTCGTTGAACGCTGAACTTGCCATATTAGACCACTTCTCTTCTTACGCAACGACAACTACTCTCCAACTGCCGACTATGGAACATCTTTTTCAGTGGTCCTGAACTGCTACTTCTGTGCTACGCACTACCTCAACTGCTCTCCTGACTCTGCTATGCTTCCCACTTTCTCTTTGTTGCGTGAGACAATGAAGTCTGTTGGCTACCGAATGCGTACCGAAAGCCGCTTAGGCTGTGAGTGTGCTATACAAAACTCTCCTGCGTAACACCCACATGGTCTTTATGACTTTGTGGAGTTACTGACGGAGATACATTACATTCTCACAGATCTTCACTGGCTTATGATCAATCAATGTATGTACTTCAGAGTTCTATCATTCGCTTTTAGATCATTTCAATTTATTTCTGTGGTCTACCTATCTGAAATACTTGCCACTCAGGCTCTGATTTTTACCATCTGCAGTTTTGACCCGAGTGTTTTAGCTGTCCCTCAAAACAACCACAAATCCTTTGGAGACCGTGCCTTCAGTTCGTGCGCTCCCAAAGTCTGGAACTCATTTCTTACGGACGTTACGATAGTCCCTGACTTAACGGTTTTTTAAAAACTATGGTGAAAACCCACCTGTTTTTCACAGTATTTGTTCCATCTGTATCAATCTTCATTTGTGTGCTTATACATTGCCGACATTGTGCAGATAACACTAAACATTTACTTTGCTTTTATTCCAGCATATATGATTCATTTCTCTCATTCTGCAGCCCAAATATTTCATAATTTGTATTACTTTTACTCTTAGAGAACTGACTTTGTATTTAGTATTTGCAGAAATCTGATGTGCACCTCCTTATTTCTTTCTTTAAAGGAAGCAGTTAGAACACTTGACGACGTTGTGATCCAGATACGAAGAGGCTGCGGCATGAATGATGTAAGGCAGCATGCGGATAACGCTAGCTGTACAAGCTTAGCAAGTTGCATTTGCAGAATTTGTAGACCCGACATTAAAAATATAATTCAGGAATTTTTATTGTTGTGTGCTAGAACTTTTCTGAAAGTTCTAGTCAGCTTGGTGAGCAGTGATGGTACACTTGGTAAGCCGGTTGCTTTTCCCAACCTTGGTCCCGAGGTCGTGGGTTCAAATCCTGCAATGGCGATCCTGTATCACCCTTGCAAGCAGTGGTGATAGCCTTTAAGGCTCTTCTGCCACTATACAAAAAGAGGCTGTTAAATCAGCCACTGCTTTTTTATATGACTCTGCCAGTTATTCCATTAATTCCTTAAGATCACATGTTTGTGACTCTGGTGTTTGCGTTTGCAAGTAGCTTCAACGGCTTCTTGCGCCCATGCTGCTGTGCACAATACATTAAATAAACTTTAGGCTTCTGCCATATGGTGGTCGACGCCATTGCATGTATGACAGAGCTTTTTTTGACAACTAAGGACACTATTCTTTGGTTTCGGGAGTTAAAATGGGGCTTTTGGCACCAACTACAAACATGTCACATCTGCCACAATTGATTCGGCATGCATAATTAAAAACCATAGTGCAGTGGTTCTCAGCCTTCCTAATGCCGCGACCGTTTATTACAGTTCCTCATGTTGTGGCGAACCGCAACCATAACATTACTGTGTGCAAAATGTGGAAATACGTGTTTTCTGATGGTCTTAGGTGACACTTGTGAAAGGATCGTTCGACCTCCAAAGGGGTCGCAAACCGCAGCCATAGTAGAAATAAGTGAGCAGTCATGTCCAACTGCTGGCTTTGCTGAGCCGAGTGCATCTGTGTAACCTGAGTATCCCTATCCTCAAGGGGGTTGCTAGCGCCACCCTCCTTCTATAGATGGCTATCCCCATTACTGTCATTGACTTGTCCTTGGCAGAGCCAACTGTGTGACTGAATTTCGTGTTTACAATTGGTAGGCATACACCTTCACTCAGCCTGATTTTTCCAACGAGAAGCATTGTGGTTAGCCTCTGCCGTAGAGGCTTTGAAGGTGGCTCAATAAGATTCGTAGAAACTGGCTTTTGGGCATGTTTGCTACCTGCACTGACCTTGCTTGCATCTTTAAAGTCTTAGCTCAAGGCAGATTTCTTCTGGGCAGCTTTCCCTTTGCTGCAGTGAACTTTTTTTGGTTGTTTTGATCTGATTTGCATGTGTGCCTGTGCGTGATTCAGTGAACAGAATAATAATAATAATAATAATAATAATATTGCACTTGATAAAGCGCCCTCAGAGAACTTAATCTCTTTCTAGGCGCTTTACATTTGCTGCAAAGTGATACGCAATAGAATAGTAAGTAAAATCATGCTTGAAAAACAAACAAAATGAATAACATGGTTAGGGGTTACATGCACTGGGTCAGCATGCAAATGTGGTTAGTGGCAGCATGCACAGTGTCAGCACGCATAAGCACATCAAGGACGAATCACAGGGACCCACTAAATGCTGTCCTAAATAGGTATGTTTTTAAGTTTCTTTTAAATGTGGTCAGGTCAGGGGATGTTCTGATGCAGGTCGGGAGGCAGTTCCAGGCTGTGGGAGCATACGAGCTAAATGCACGGTCTCCAAAGGATTTAAGGTTTGTACGAGGTATTTCTAGACTGTTTGATTTCGAAAAGCGAGTGGTACGATGCTTTGCCTGATGGGGTAGTATCTCTGAAAGATAGGCTGGAGCCATAGAATGAAGAGACCTAAAAGTGAGCGACAAAACCTTGAAGTCAATCCGTTGCTTGACTGGTAACCAGTGCAGGTCGGCGAGAAGTGGAGTAATGTGGCAACTGCGACGCTCACGACAGACAAGCCTAGCTGCAGAGTTTTGCACCAGCTGCAATCGCCTGATCGCACATGCTGGTAGGCCAGTAAGCAGTGAGTTGCAGAAGTCGAGACGAGATGTCACGAATGCATGGACCAACTTGGACTTGGTATCCTTATCTAAACAAGCCCTAATTTTAGCAATGTTATGAAGCTGAAATAGGCTGATTTGACTGTGGAGCTGATGTGGTCGTCTAACGAGAGGTCGCTTTGGAATATGACACCTAGATTTCGAGCTGATGCAACTGGAGATTTGCTGGCAGAGCCAATTTTGAAAGTCAGCCTTTCCAATTTCTGAATAACACTAGGTTTGCCCATAACTAGTAAGTTAGTTTTATCATCGTTTAGTTTTAGAAAATTTGCCGCCATCCATGATCGGATGTCATCAATGCATGCAGCAAGTGAGTTGAGAGAATTTGAGGTGCTCGAAGGCTGGGAGGGATCAAAGCAAAGGTACAACTGAGTGTCATCCGCATAGAAGTGAAAGCCTAGATTGTGCTTGGCAATCACATCAGCGAGAGGGAGAGTATAAACGGTGAAAAGGACCGGACCTAGCACAGAGCCCTGAGGTACTCCATATTTTAGAGGTACTTCAGATGATCTTTGTCCATTCACGTCAACACTCTGGAGTCTCCCACTGAGATAGGACCTGAACCACTGCAGAGCAGTGCCAGTGATGCCCAGGCGAGATGAGAGGCGCTCTAGAAGTACTTTGTGATCGATGGTATCAAAAGCTGCCGAAAGATCGAGCAAAACAAGAAGAGACACTCTACCCATGTCTGCATTCCTAAGTAGGTCGTTGTATACCCGAAGCAATGCTGTCTCTGTGGAGTGATTAGCTCTAAAGCCAGACTGGAACTTACTAGCAAGGTGTGAGGTCTCGATATACGAGTTCAGCTGGTCTGCCACGACCCGTTCCAGTGTCTTTGATAGGAATGGTAGAAGGGAGACTGGGCGGTAGTTGCTTAAGTTCTCTTGGTCTAGTGTAGCTTTCTTGAGAAGTGGCCTGACTACAGCTTTTTTGAAAGGTGCTGGGACCTGACCTGAGGCTAATGACATATTAATGATGTTGGTTATGCATGGCAGCAGCAGATCAATGCAACGTAGGAGCAGGACAGTGGGAATAGGGTCCAGTGGACTTGTTGTCTTCTTTGATTGAGATACGAGCTTTAGGACTACATCACTAGTGACCTGTTTAAATGCAGACATTGAGGCGCAGCCAGGAACCGAGGAACAGCATTCTAGTGGGAAGGTTGTCATCGCAGGGATGGATTCCCTGATTTTGTCTACCTTCTGCACAAAGAATCGAGAGAAGCGTTAGTCGTAGGTTTTACTAACCGGTGGTCATGATTGGTCTTCATGTTTTCCCTAGCATGCTTAGCATGATACTTGCGTGCTTTAGCATGTTTGATACCCTTCATGGCACTAAGCATCAAGTACTGACCAGTACGTACGTACCAGTACGTACCGGTACTGTACCAGTACCAGTACTGACCAAACGACGAGTACTTAAGTACTGGTCGTTTTTGTCTCTGGAGCTAGATTGTTTCCTTCATATATCTGCTTGTAGATAGGGAAAGATCAGGAGATAGAGGAGGCTGCAGCCACGGTCAAACAAGGTGCGCAGACTGTCAGTCTTCGGCAGTACAGCACCACGAATACGGCCATCTGGATGGATGCCTACGCTGCCGAAGGCTGGCTTGGCGTGTGCGTGTTCCTTGTCAAGGTGCGTTCGACTGCCTTCGGCCGCATGTGCTGGAGGATGGTGCCGGCCTGGCTGGCTGCAGCAGCACATATGCGATGAATTGTGCCTCGCATAGATATCGGCATGGCAAGGAATTCATAAATGATGACTGACCTTATTTAGGGAGCTGGATTTGCTATGCTTGAATTTGTGATAGCTAAGAAACAGGGCGTTCCTCTAGTTTTAATTTATCACATTGGCGCGATAAAAAATGTACCATGTAGTTTGAGGCTCCACCAGCTGTCGATGGGTGCATGCTGAGTGAAACTAATTCAACTCTTCTATCGGCTAGCTAGTAGAGTTCCGATGTTAGCCTCTCGTGTTCACTGGCTCAGCGAGGCAGACCGAGGTTCTGCTGCTAGCCTTGAGTCAGCTGGCGAGTGCCTTTCACGGGTTCCTCCCGCGAGGCTCATCTGTCGTGAGCCTCGTGGTTGCCACATTACACCACTTCTTGCCGACCTGCACTGGCTCCCAATCCAGAAGCACATCGACTTCAAGGTTCTGTCACTCACTTTTAGGTCCCTTCATTCTCTGGCCCCAATCTTTTCGGAATCCAATAGTTTAGCTGCACCTCATACGAACCTCAATCTTTTGGAGACCACACCTTTAGTTCCTGTGCTCTCAAAGCCTGGAACTTACTCCCGACTGACTTCGTGACATCCCCCTGACTTGACGACATTTAAAAGAAGCTTAAAACGCACCTATATATATCACAGCTGTCAGTAGGTCCTTGCAAGTCGTCCTTTGTATGCTCATGGATGCTGACACTGTGCATGGTGCCACCAATGATAGTTGAATACTGATCCTGTGCATTTCATCTCAAACCGTGTTATGATTGTTGACATTGCGCATGTTACCACTGAAAATTCGATCGTGCTTCCTTTACAGCACATGTATAGTTCCTAGAAAGAGATTAAGTTCTCTGACGTGGCTATGCAAATAGCATTATTATTATCGGTTGGCTTGGGCAAGGTGCTGGCCCCCTAAAAAATGTGCAAACTTCTGGCTGTGCAGGAACTCCATCGCTCGGTCGAAGCCCCCTCCCTTGGCAGTTGATACTGGCGAGATGGTTGCTGCCATTCTAATTTCAACATGCCGAATCTCAGGATTTTTAATACTAGCCATCGTGTCATTTGCTTCTGGTGCAACATATAAAGACGACATTGAATCGACGGCTGCCGCCACTGCGACTTTGTGCAAAGGCCTAGTACAGCCCTGCCCTGACCTGCCAGCGTGCAATGGGCCGACGGCTGTTGCCTTGCACTCTGCTACGGCTCTGCCGGCTTCTAGCGACGAGCTCTCCATCAATTACCCCCCCCCCCTCGATGCTGGTGGCTCTGCAGATGCCTGCTCAGCGCATGTGGACTGTATGGAGCAGCAGCAAAGTACATGGTCGGTATCTGTAATCAGTTGAAATGCTTCCTTCCCAGCATGAGCAAAAAGCCTGTAGAAAGATTTATTTCTCCTGGGGCTCGGTGCAAAGGTTCTGATATTATTAGTATTACTGATATTTGAAAAATAATAATAATAATAATAGTGCACTTGATAAAGCGCCCTCAGAGAACTCAATCTCTTCCTGGGCGCTTTACATTTGCTGCAAAGACGGGTAATAATAATAATATAATAATAATGCACTTGATAATGCTCCCTCAGAGAACTTAATCTCTCTCTAATCGCTTTACATATGCTGCAAAGGGAAATACAATTGAATGGTGAGTAGTATCACGCTTGATAAACAAACAAAATAAATAACATGGTTAGGGGTGACATGCACATGGTCAGCACTCAAAGAGGCTACTGCTGCTTTTTCCACAGCCCCATAGTCTGTGCAGTCATGCGCAAGCAGAGGCTCTAAAGAAGCACGTCTCATTCTGTTCCCTCTTTGTTTTCTCTTCCTGTTCCACCTCTAGCACCTGCCATCTAACCTGCTGATGCCACGCTGGCAGATCTACTTTTCGACGTTTTCGCTTCTGCTAATGCATCCGGCATCTACTGTGCGTCAGGCTGCCAGTACCGTGTTCAAGTTTATTGGTGAGTACTGTGCTGCCTTGTGTGCTGGCACTTACTGCTGATAGTGCATGTATCAGTGCTGAACTAGAAGCGTGGAAGCCTACTGCTCCCGTACCACTTTCCCAGGCTGCCAGTGTCACCAGGCTGCCAGTGTCGCCAGGCTGCCAGTGTCCCTGGGCTGCCAAGGTCCCAGTGGTGCCTAGCACGAATTGGCCAGCAGTGCCAAGAGTGGTCGATGTGGCTTTGTTAAGCTACAGCCGGAGATACGTTACATTAAGTTAAATTAAAAGAATAGACAGCTCCGCATGATTAATGATAGGGGCAGCAGCAGGGGGTAGTGACACCGTCAGCACTTCTACATATGCAAGAGTGGGACACTTTTGAGTATGCCTGCATGGGCATTATATGCAGTATGGGCATTGCTTATGTTGGTACGTATACATCTTCATTTTTAGCTCCTTGAATCCACAAAGACTCGGTTGGTGTTGCACCTGAGTTTTCTGTAAGAGAAAGCATAAACGCCTTTCCTTTGAAGGCCCAGCTACCCGAGACCTACAGTTTATGCAGAGCTCTTGGGTGTATGCAGCAGAGTGCATGCCTGCTCCTTAGTATGACAGGAGCCTAGCTAGAGGCCGACGTTCAGAGTGGGAGGGCTTTTCCTTGCTTACCATCGTGGCCGTGGCCTAACCTTGCTCACTTCTTGAACTGCATTGCAGTATCTCGCGGTGCTAGCGATCCGACGGTGCTCTGGCTGGTGTTACACGGCTTGTCCAGCGACTCGCCACGCTTTGCTGCTGACGACATGGAAGATTTCGCTTCTCAGACGCCACGTCGATCGGTCGTAAACGAATGCATGGATGGTTCATTGCCAAGTGCGACTCGTGGAACTGCTAATCGCTTGTGCTCGAATGCCGGCAGCGGCTGCACGTGCAGCAGCAATTGCGCCAGTTGCGCCTGCAGCCGCGTCGACAACGACGCCACAGCCTTGGTGGCAGCAGTGGCTACGGAGAGCGATGTGACTGTGGCAAATCATCAGCGGCAGTGGTGGCAGAAGCCGATGCTGGCATGGGAGTTCTCCGAGGGTCGGCTTCTCACCTACGAGCTCGTGCTTCGCTTTCTGAACAAGAACCACTGGCTCTATGTGTTCGATGTGCACGAAGCAGCGGCAGCAACCGCGTTGGCCACACCGGTGAAAGCGCTGCCGAACTTGATGGCCAGCGCCAGTGGGGCGGACATCCGAGGCAGGTATGACGATCGACAGTTGACAGCGCAGCAACAGACCATGCTGCCAAGTTTTTAACAGGCCAATCAATGCAGCTGCAGTTTCATTTATGCCAAGCTGCCAGCCAATGGTGTTGTCAGCAGCGGCAGAGGTGGCAAATCTCTGCTGTCAGCTCTCACAATCCAGCGCCGCACGTTTTTTTGTTTTTGCTTTGGTCACTTTGCTACGACGGGCAGTTTCTTGCCCGTCATCTTGGCTGAAATGGCTCAAACCAAAATGATCAGCTCGCCTTTTCTTTGGGTAGGCAAACAAGGTTGCACGCGAGAATGCAAGTCAACAAGGTGCACACATATGCCGGGGCCACCTTCAAAGCTAGCTTCGATAGCATAGATGCCAAGAGCAACCAGGTGAGATCTAACTGACGCGTTGTTCAAGAGTCGCTCCCCGAGATTACGAGTGCTGTCGGCAAGAAATGCTTGCGACTCCATCACGATCGTCGGTTTGGCACTGAGGCATCTAGGAGCTGCTAGGCACTGTGCTGTGGCATGCAGCAGGCCCGGGCGCAATGCAAAGACGCGCAGCCGACCGATCGATTCTCGGCTCAAGTTTGGATGGGCTGATGAGCTACATGACCACCTGCACTGGCTACCAGTCAAGCAACGAATTGACTTCAAGTTTTTGTCGCTCACTTTTCGGTCCCTTCATTCTATGGCTCCAGCCTATCTGTCAGATATACTACCCCATCAGGCCAAGCATCGTACCACCCGCTTTTCGGAATCCAACAGTCTAAAAATACCTCGTACAAACTTTAAATCCTTTGGAGATCGTGCATTTAGTTCATATGCTCCCAAAGCCTGGAACTCCCTCAGACCTGCGGCAGAACATCCCCTGACCTGACCACATTTAAAAGGAACCTAAAAACATACCTATTTAGGACAGCATTTAGTGGGTCCCTGTGATTCGTCCTTGATGTGCTTATGCGTGCTGACACTGTGCATGCTGCCACTAACCACATTTGCATGCTGACCCTGTGCATGTCACCCCTAACCATATTATTCATTTTGTTTGTTTTTCAAGCCTGATTTTACTTACCATTCAATTGCATTTCACTTTACAGCAAATGTAAAGTCCGTAGAGAGAGATTGAGTTCTCTGAGGGCGCTTTATCAAGTGAATTATTATTATTATTATGAGTTGACGAGAGCTGAACGGCTGTCGAGGAGCACTGGATCGATAGGCCAGAGGCCAGCTGGCTAGCTAGCTAGCTACACCTTTGCGGCTCATCCCGTGTTCCCGCATGCGGGTTGTTTTCTTGGGTAAGATTGCTCTTCTCGTCGATCGAGCCGACAGGCCATGCTACTGCCAGAGCATGGTGTAAATTCAGTCAGGCGCTCAACTCGGCCAAGCACACGATGGTGAAATGGAAGAATCCTCTTGTCTCTCTTGACCTTACCTGAAGTGGCTGAATACTGAATTATGACATCTGAAATGGGCAATGCATTGAACACGATTGCCAGTGCAGAGCCAGCATTATGGGGAGGCAGCATGGGCTCCACAAATGGCTGTAAAAGGCCTCAGACAATGCCCAGAGTGTTAAATATATTTATATATATATATTTATATATTCATATATTTATGTGTGCGTATTATTTATCGAATATGTCTTATAGATTAGAATTTATATATATATATATATAATATATATTTTTTTTTTTCGAATAAATATATGTGTGCTAGATGTAGATATGTAAATGTGTGTGTGTGGTTCATAGTTCAGACGAAGCATATGCCGGTTAATTTAGCTATGCTCTAAGCTTTCCTCTGGTTGGTTGTATGGTAAGACGGCATGGATCGTTACAATTGGTTGTAAAAGGTGCTCGCCTTTGACGACCGAGACCTTGGGCTTAAGTGCTGCAGCATATATGAAGTGCCTGGATAGAGATTAAGTAATCCTTAGGCACTATATTGAAATTAATTACATTAGTAATATATATTAACGGTAACAGTAATAACGGCAATAATAATAAGTCCTTTGCATCGCGCCTTAGGAGATTATTATGGGGATTCTTAACTTGCATACAAAAATATAATTCATTTGCTTTCTGCTGTTGCTATATTGCCAGTGTGCTCATATTCTGCTTTCTCTGCATGGGGTTGCTAACGTTTCCTCATCGATAGCTATTGTGACTTTTTCTGCGGCACTTATTTTAATGAGAGAACCCATTTTATTGTCTTTTGAAAGATCACTGCCAAAAAGCACCTTTATAAAAAAACTTGTGTTCTCTTAGGGCAGCATACAAAGGAGTTCATATTAATATTACTATCATCTGGCTGCCTTTTCCAGTACCTATGCAAAAGGCTCGCGTGCCATATTTAGTCAACATGTGTATCATTTTCAGGCATCGCCGACTAGGAGACAACTACTCAGGTCCACGTAAGTGTTTAGTAATCACGTTCAACCGATTCACATATGAGTCCAATGCCTGAAGCTAACGCCGAGTTTGTTGTTTATCAGCGCTGGCGCCTGTCTGATCGTCAAGATGTATGTTTTTGCTCGATCACTCGCGATGCAGCACTCACGTACGATCTGCAGGCACGGATGCCACGCGACCCAGTCGACGTCCGCTGGGCACTTGCTCAGCGCCCACTCGAAGCACGAAGTGGCAGCGGTGGCACGGCGTCGGCTGCAGGCCGGCAGCCAGCAAAGCAGTGCCAGCCTCTCGCTTGCAGCTTGCTCACTCCTTCAGGCAGCCAAGGCACTCCACTGGCGCCGCGGCAGTGGCAGCTGCATCGATCAAGGCCTAACTTCTCGACGTGCTACGATCGTTGATGCTGCTGCCACCTTAGCCGCTGATGTGGCGGTGGCTAGCGGCTGCTCACCGATGCCTGCTGCTGGGTGAGCTTTGCAGATACTGTAGTTGTCTGCCATCTGCTTGTCCTCATTGCTGCTTGGATGCACTGCTGTCATCATCTGCTTCTCGATTGTACTCGACATGCCTACTAACAGAATGGGCCAGTTGCATAGACGCTTCTCCCTCTGACTCCTTAAGCCTGCTTTCCACTCCCAGCACCTGAAAGGCATATCCTGCGATTGTCGGAGGCTAGTGTTGGACGGGTGGGTTCGGGTGAACGTAGGGATAGCTGCCATTGCTTTGCTAGCGCCGTGCTTTAGCCTTGCTGTTGGCTCAGCCTTTACATTCCTTATTATGTTCACTGTTCAGCACAACACGATTGCAAGGGTTTGCAATTAAACCTAGTTGCAGTCGAGCTGACTTCGTCCGTGGCTCGTCGTGACAGCTGTCCGTCTCGTGACAGGTCTGCTGCTGGGGAGGCCTCGACTGTGGCTGCATCCCAGCACAACCAGCAGGAGCATGGCAGAGCAGTACAGAGCGATGGCTGTGCCCACGGTGAATCAGCGCCAGTGCAGTGCCCTCTTTCGACCACATTCGAAGTAATGTTCACGCAGACTGTAGACTGCATAGCCAGTGACAAATGGGAGCTGCAACGCATTGGAGGCCAGGTCTGTTACTTCTTCCTATTACATCTCCAGTGAAGACTCGTCTTTTCTAGCCCTTTCCAGTGCATGCAACGTCTTCCTCTCCCCCTCCTCTTCCCTCTCTCTCCCCCTCTCTCTCAAATCTGTCTTTTCTTCACCCTCTCGAATCTTGCTGCTTTCCCTTTGGTGTCTACTGTCACTCTATACTCTTTCTACTTTCTCCTCTCTCTCTCCGTTTCTCCCCCAGGGTCTCTTTTCTTCCTTGCAACTTTCCCCCTCACTCTTTCTGCTTATTTACACTGCTCTCTCATGCATTTCTGTGACTCTCTCTCTCTCTCTCTCTCTCTCTCTCTCTCTCTCTCTCTCTCTTTCTCTCTCTCTCACTCTCTTATCTTCTCTGTGTGTTCATTTGGCTCTTTCTAGCACAATGGCTTGACTCTGGTCTATTGGGTATGCCTCTAATGAACTTCTGATCTCTTGGATACCGTTCCTCCAGTTACTACGCTCCTAGTACCGGAAATTCACTAGCAACTGCTTTCACATTATCTCCTGATTGAACGGCATTTAAAAATAGTTTAATAACCCACTGGTTTCTCACAGCCTAAGTCTGCATTAGCTGTCCTTTGTATGCCCTTGTGTTTGGGAACTGTACATGCTATGACTATCCAATCCACAGGCTTTCCTTTTCGGCATCTCAAAGCGCCTAGGAAGAGTTCTCTTGGTGTGCTATAATATGTTGTATTATTATTATTATTATTCATGTGTATGTATGTATCTCTGTCTGTGACTCCATAAAGTCACAAAGACGGTATGGATGTTATGCAGGAGAGTTTTGTATAGCGCACTCACAGCCTAAGCGGCTTTCGGTACGCATTCGGTAGCCAACAGACTTCGTCTTACGCAACAAAGAGAAAGTGGGAAGCATAGCAGAGTCAGGAGAGCAGTTGAGGTAGTGAGTAGCATGGAAGTAGCAGCTCAGGACCGCTGAAAAGGATGTGCCATAGTCGGCAGTTGGAGAGTAGTTGTCGTTGCGTAAGAATTGTGGAAGCGAGTTCCACAGTCTAGGACTAGCAGAGCTAAAGCTTCTGTTGCCAACGGTCTTTTAGCAGAGAAATGGAAGAGCTAATTTATTGTCCACACAGGACCTGAGGGCGCAAAGAGGCTGAAACTGATGCAGGAGTTCAGCTATGTACGAAGGAGCCAAGCCGTGGCAGGCCTTGTGGGTCAGCATAAGAATTATTATTAGCGTTGAATGTTATGTTATTTTCTAATAACAATAATGATAATGCACTTGATAAAGCGCCCTCGGAGAACTCAATCTCTCTAGGTGCTTTACATTTGCTGCAAAGGGAAATGCAATTGAATGGTGAGTAAAATCATGCTTGATAAGCAAACAAAATGAATAACATGGTTAGGGGATTTCTATTCAATGTATTGTTGCTGTGATTGCAGTCACCAAGCTGCATGCTTTTGCAATGCCCGCAGGTGCTTCCATGTCTCACAGAAACCATCGGTTGGTACAACATCAGTTTGCTCAAGGAACTGTGGGACCGGTACTTGGCAAGAGCACAACCAGTCATCGATGGTCCAGATGGCAGTAGCACCAGCTGCGCTACTGCTGAAGGTAGTGCGCTGTGCTATGGTGCATGCCTCTCACTGCTTTACATGCTGCACTACTCTATCAAGCTGGGACAACTCATCGATCCTGACAAAGTGTCAAAATTGCAGGTGAGGTCATCGGCCATTCATTGCGGTCCGGCTGATAGCAACCGTGCTGCCTAACGCTGGCTCTCACTGAGTAGCTCTAACTCCGGCTGAGTGGGTCATGACTAAAATCATAATAAGTGTATGGCAAGTACATGAATCCATAGGTGAATGATGTAAACTGCTCTCGACGGTTAACAGTTAATACTATTTCTGAAAACACTTGGAATATTAATAATAATAATAGTATTTAGCCGTTTATCTATCACCTAAGTTGGCTGCAGTTTTTGGTCTTTAAATCTGCCGAATATTTTATCAGTACTACCATATTATATATTGCCATATATACAGTATTACCATATTTTATTATGTATAAGCTCCTTTTTTCGAAATATGGGGTCAGAGTATGGAGCGGTGACTTATACATGAGAGGTCACTTTTTTGGTTTAATATTGCGCTACAAAACGTACCTGCTTAGAATGCATTTATGATATTTAAATGCATTTTGAATTCATTTGTGGCATTTCAAATGCTATGGATTGAACTGAAGATGATGCAGCCTCTGAAGAGAGCAACTCTGACGATGATAACGCAGTTCCCGCCAAATCTCATGTCTGTGATATGAACGAGGAGGATTGAGATGGTATCATCACTATTACTGGTGCATATGATGGTGATAATGACATAAGTGATTATTATGAGTCTTGATATTTTTTGGTTTATTCAGTTATTAAATAAAAATATTGTTTACCAAAGAATTGATTCAAAAATTTGGGGGAGGTTATACATTGGGAAGGGGGGCTTATACAAAGTAAAATACGGTATATCAAGTTTTTAGTGATAGCATTCACAAGTTTTGCAGACTTAGGTATGCGAAGGACAAGTCCTACCCATCGAGCAGATGGCAAGAGTGGTAATAAGTGAATATTTCATTTTAAGAAACAGAGGATGTGTGTGTGTGTGTGTGTGTGTGTGTGTGTGTGTGTGTGTGTGTGTGTGTGTGTGTGTGTGTGTGTGTGCGTGTGTGTGTGTGTGTGTGTGTGTGTGTGTGTGTGTGTGTGTGTGTTTATGAGTGTGTGTGTGTGTGTATATGTGTGTGTGTGTCTGCATGAGTTATGACACTTTCTTGCATTTCTAGGAAATTATGAAATATTTTTTTCGTGGGATGATGCCTGACCTAACCTAGACTCAATGCAAGATACGTTGTTTTGTTCACTACAGAAACCTGGCAATTGTGGCTGTCGTTCACATGTGTTCCTACTTATTGATATTGTCGGGCTTCACAGGCTACTGATTAGTTGTCGCCCATATCTTGAGCAATGGCAGTGTACTACCACCAGCCTGGAGCTGCTGTGCAGCTAAGCTTGCCATATGTGGCTACTTTGATGGCTTGTCCAAAGAGCCATGCCCATAAGGCTGCCGTTTTTTATTGTTGAGTAAACTAGTTGCACACAACAGTTGATGGCTGCTTTGACAGCTGGTTATGTTAACCTGGATGAATGCCTCGAGTTTTGGAAACCCTGCTCAATGCAGAAACTGATTGTGAATACCGGCAGGGATCGTGGGTTGCATGTTGCTGTGTGTGAGCTAGGAGTCCCTACTTGCCAGGCCGGGCTAGGCTCTGCTCAGCAAACCAGCACTTTGTGTTTCACAATGCTACACAATATCTTTGTAATAATAGTCGGAAGATAGGCAAGAGAGTAGGGCTATGCGGGTAGTTTCCATTAGTATGTGATATCACAGCTGCCCGAAATGGGTGAGGCTAACACTGCATGTGGACCAGATGCCAGTGCAATTATGATAATGCTTTTAAGTGATTTCTCTAATTATTATGAGACTTCTGCTATTTTTAAGGCACTGTAGCAATGATCTGACCAATGCAAAATTTAAAACTAATAAACTTGAGCCTGCTTGTCTTGATGTGGCTGCTTTGCGTTTTTGGATACAGCGCTCTGTCCTAGCTGTCGCTGCTGCCGCCTCCCTCCCCCCCTCCACTGCTGCTGAACGGCATGCCGGAAGGATTCAGAAGATTGTCCCCCGAGCAGCCAATATCCCCATACATGCCTATGCCCACTGGGCCTGTTGCTTTATTTTTAGCAGCAGGATGATCATGCACGTCGAGCTGAAGTGAGAATGATCACGGACTGCATTGATGAGCAGCTACCTCGGCTGCTGCCTCCTGTCACGGCCATCATGAACCGTGCGCGGGTGGACCGGCTATCGGCAGTAGCACTGCAAGTCGTTGCGCTGTCAGTGAGCAGTTTTGAGCACCTGGGGCTGGAGAACGTAAGCCTCCAGTGTAGGCTGTGTTTGCAACTCCTGCTCCTCTGCTGCCACTACTTTCGAAAGCCTAGTCCGGATGCCATTATTTGTGTTTCTCCTTTAGTCTTACCCTGGGTTGCCTAGCTGCAGGTTAGTCAAGGTTAAAAATGCTGCTGTGGTTACTGTCGAGCTATAACTACACAAAATAAAACTTTGACTCTTGATCCCCGGTGCTGGACAAGCGCTAGTACACTCTAGGCAGTTAATCGCTCTAGCACTTCCATCCGTAAATGGCCATTCATGCCACCAAAACGTTTCTTCAGATGAAGTAGAGGCACCTGTTGGCTCCTATTACATAAACGTCTGCATAGCCAGCTCTGATACACTCAGGCAATATCTTTTCCAGCTCCTTTGGCAGCTCGTTGGTTCTTTTCCATGTTCGTGACATCGATTTTGTTTGTTCCGGTTGCCCTAAATTGCAGCCGCAGATGACCAAGTTATATGATCGCTGACTTCCGGTACGAGCTGCAGCTTCATACTAGTTTGGCAAGCTCTACAGAAGCTTAAGTGTTGCACTGATGAACACGAGTGCACATCATCTTCTTTTTCTTGATTGTGTTCATGGCAGCATAGCCATTGATTGGCTGGGCCGGAAGCTGCATTTCTTGAGCACTTGCTTAGCCTGGTGTGAAGAACCCTAGAAGTCTCACTTGGGTTAAGTAAAAATTTAACAAGCAAAATTAAAGGTCAGTCGGTTGAAAAAGCCTCATTTGCATAGTGGCAAAGGAGCCTAAGCCTAAAGCTGTAAGCTGATCCCACTTAATGACCAGTGGGTTCATGGGTTCACTGCTACTAATTAAAGGATGCTGTTGAATCATCAGATCTGTACTATTTTCCGCAAATGCAATCCTTCATTGTGCTGCAGAGTATGAACCTGTGACCTGGGTCATCAAATGCAATTACCTTAACTCTGGCTAACACCTTGGAGCTGGCTAAAATGAGATTCGGCTTCCAAAAATGAACCCTCAGCTGGGATGCGACCTTGCAATTTGACGATCTAGTCAGACTCCGAGTAAATTCTGGCCAGTCAGCTGATTGTAGATTCTATTTGTTTTGGCGTTCATTTGTGTCTTTTAGACGGAGCAGTGCATCTCATATGTGGCATCCGTGATCAGCGATGTTGCTGTGATAGTGCATCCTGATCTGGCTGTCACTCCTACTGTTGCCTCAGATGGGGCCGAGGCAGTCCAGAGGCACAGTCGAACGTTCCCCACCAATGGCTATCTAAGGTAGGCTGTGCCAGACCAAGTGGCATATAACCCAGGGCCCCCCGACCAAACGATTGCCCAGGCTGTTCCGCACTCGGTGCCGGTTTTATGTCATTTTATCAGACACATTCTTAAGCCCACTGTCTGAGTAGCTGCCGAAGCCGCGCCTCCATAGTTTAGCAATGAAATATCGGCTGAAAACATTATTGAATGTGTGCAAGGTCAAGGTCTCTTAATAGTTGCTGAGGGCTAGAATGGGAGGGGAACTACTCCTCTCGAGCTACAGCTAAATAAAAATTGCCCATGTGGAGGATTTACTTCCATAAATCACACGGCATAGACCAACAGCAGTATTGTGATGCTATTACTCCTGCAGCATCAACTGCACCCAATATTTTTCTCCCCTACTAGAAGAAAACTTACTATAGCTCGATAGCATTTGCTGAGCATTCAGATAAGATGGCTCAATATCACAAAATCGATAGCCGTTGTTGGCAGGCTGGTGAGCCATATGTTCACCAGCGTAGTCACCACATCGATGTCTAGTTTCTAAACTAAATGATTGGAAGTGTATGTCTCATACTATACTGGCTTACCCATCCTGCTTCAAAGGTGATTGTTAATTTTTTTTTCATGAAAACTTGAGTTGTGAGATCCCTGCTGCTGGCTTTTCTGGTGCCGTGAATGTATGCACTGTGTTAGCTGTTTATGTTGAGGCATGCCGACCTGTATGCTGACCATGTGCGGTCCTCATAACTCCATCTGATCCAGTATGGCTGTCTTTATTCTATTGTCAGCTTCTGCTCACACGGCACCATCAAGGAGGACAGCGGCAGCAGTAGACATGTGCAGGAGTGCTCCGAGCGACATCTGCTGTCAGAAGCTGCGCCTTGCCTGCTCGTTTTGGCCAAGAAGTTTCACACCTCATCTACGTGCAGCCTCTGGAGCATACTACCCATCCTGGCATACCATGCATGCACAACCACTGATGACAATCTGAGGAAAACATTCGCAGACAGGTTAGCTGATGTACATGCTAAAATCAGATTTAGCAGCAGACAAGTGGTTTTGCTATTATTTTTGTATGTGCATTTAGTTTACACTCGCAATTGCATTCATGTGTGTCTCTCCATCTTTAACTTGACAAAGCAATGAAGTCTAAGCATGAGAGCTTGCCACGGAACACTCGAAGTCTTAGTGGCTTACAATGGGCAAAGTACCATAGCCAATGCCGTTCATCTTATGCAACAAATGCAAGTACGAAGGGAGCTGAAAGGTCAGCCCGGCTGTTGAAGAAGTAAAGGTAAAGCGCCTAGAGAGAGATTCAGTTCTCTGAGGGCACTATAAAAATGAATTATTAATATTATTATTAAATTTCACAACGGTAGTCGGTGAGGTCAAGGTCAATACCATGGTCAAATAAGAGTCTGGGTAGCTATGTTGAAAAAAGTGCAAGAATCTGCAGCAGGAAATTAAATCGCTCGTTATTATGGATCATGACAACAAGTGCTGAAGTCTGCTGCTCTCACAGATCGACCATCTGCTGCCACTAGTGTGTAAGCGTAAGGAAACAGCTATTTTGCACTCTTGGGTTCTGCTGTTGTTTCTGCATTTTCTCACTGCCAAGTGCTTGGCACGTTCTGACACAAAGAACATGTTCAGCTTTGAGCCATGACCATAACAAAAAACTCAAAGATCTCATTCAAATCAACATAGTAGGAAGGCCCGAATGTTCGTGTGGGGGACAAGAGTCAAAAGGAATGAAAAATTGTAGGTCACAATCATAGTGTTTACTTGATATGCACTAGGCGGTCTCTCATCGAGTGGAAGTAGGACGTATGTAGTGACGGTCGGAGGCATACCCTCACGGACGTGGCTCAGGTCGCTGAACAAAAAGACATTTTCACTGGGTTGAAGGGAAAGCTTAATAGGCTAGAGGTGTCTTCAGGGGAGATCTAAGATGATGCAAAGGCATTGCCTACAGTAACCGAAGTCAGAAACTAGTAACAGACTTGAGATTCATGCTAACTGGAGGCCTTATCCCAAAGGTGCTTCCAGCCGGGGATTATTTGAAGTGAGCACACTGGATGAGCAAGGAGCATGAGCTGTTAGGGCGGTGCGAGCAAGTGAAGTGACCTATGGATCATAGAGAGGCCGAGAGAATCTCGAAGTTGATTCGATGCTTGATAGGGACCCAGTGAAGTTCGGCCAGAAGATCTATCGAAAATTGTTTTAGCATATGCTAGTTCTGGGTGTGGTGACAGTCAGCATTGCATAAATGGGAAAGACTGCATCTCCTTCTGTAGCTCTGAAAGGCTACGCTGACTAAATTGTCGGTATTTTTGACAACATTCTGTGCACCACAGATAGATTAACGACTGTTTTATGGCAGATCTCCCCAGTGAGTGTAATAAGCAGTGCTTGTCTAGCCGACCAGGTGCCGCTGCTGCTTTTGCTGGGTAGCACAGCTGTCAGACAACCCTAAAAGCATTCGATGAAAATTGACCAAAGCCCTTGAAGTCGATATGGTGCATGGTGGGTAGCCAATGCAGGTCGGTGAGAAGTTGTGTAATATGGAAACTGTGACTTCTGAGACAGAGAAGCCTACCTGAAGAGTTTTGCACCAACTGTAAGTGCCTTATAGCTCCGAAGGTAAGCCTTTAAATAGCGACTTACATATGCAGAAATGGGATTTTAAAATTCAAGGACCTGCCTCATGTGGCTTCACAGTCAAAGGAGGCCAGAATTTTTTTAATGTCACTTAGCTGAAAGTAGGCAGATTCTACTGTGGAACTGAAGTGGTCGCAGAGTAAAAGGGTGCTTTGGGACACCCTTATTTCATTTAGATACTGTAGTACATTTGCTAGTTGGGGTCTTTTTGAGATAGATTTTCCAATTTCTGAGTAGCACTAGGGTTTTCCCATAACTAGGAGGGTTAATGTATCGTCATTTAATTTCTCGTGTTTGCTGCAATCCAAGTTTGAATATCAGCAATACATGCATGAAGAGAGTTTAGACAGTTCGATGTGCTGGAAAGCAATGGTCAGGTTAGGTCTTACCGATTGTTTAAAGCGCCAAAACCATGGTGGGTTCATGTATTTAGCTGAGATTATGAGATAAGAGCTCAGTTTAATACATGCATTTTTCAAACTGGGGATTTAAGACGAAGGAAATAGTTTTAAAAGAATCTTGAAGTCCTTGTTTGTCAGATAATGCATTTGTGTACCATTTACGTTATACCGTCACTTTTGCATTTTTTTCTAACCATGCAAGACCTATCATCATGCCCAAAATATCATGTTTTCAAATCCTTCAGGGTGTCTAAAAAATGTGTGGAATGGTTGCTGACAGACATTTTTATTTAGAAGGATACTTAATGCTTCGAGTAAACCTCACCTACAGTTCTCAGATGACTCTACCAAACAGATCCTTTTAAAATGGTGAATATATAGGAAACTGGTAACTGTGTAGGAAATAATTAGGGGTTCCGGATATTGCAGGAACAGGCTTCATTTTGTATTGTTTGTACAAGATAAGGGAATGCATGTGGGAGCTTGTGCGATTTCTTACAAATATTACAAAGCCTACGATCCACCATGTTTTTTGACATATTTTTGGCAAGAAGTTAGCTCACAGAGCACTGAAATATTTGAGGGTTATATCTGTATCCCCAGTGTATATGGATTTTTCGGGCTAGTATTAGGTATATGCATATGTCTTTGTACGCACACATATATGTGTGTGTGCACGTGCGTGTGTGTGTGTGTGTGTGTGTGTGTGTGTGTGTGTGTGCGCGCGCACGAGTGTGTACATATATGTGTATAGAGAGAGAGAGAGAGAGAGAGAGAGAGAGAGAGAGAGATAGAGGGTCTTATCTATGCTTGTGTGTTTTTGTATTTCTACTTACCGCTGGCTATGCAGCAGGACTAGCCTCTTCATAGCTGAACAGCAGCAGACTACTTTGACACGTGTGACGGGTGTGAGTCTTAGTCCTGCAGCAGACGAATCTGTACTGTCTGCTTCGAGCAGAACAGAATCCGCGATGGCTCTTGTGCGTACATACAATAGCTATGAGTTCGTTTGATCGGCAAGAGGGAGAGAAGTACAGAAAATTTGGACGATGCAGGTCTGTATAGGGGGCAGCTCCAACTATTGTCAAGCCTGGGTTTAGCTCCTCTGGTTTATTTATTCGGCCAATCTGAAGCAATGGGACGTAATTCTGGCAGTACTTCCTTGATCTGGAGATCCATCGGTAGAGTGTGAAAAGGGCTGTAAACTAAGCTTCGTGTTATTGAGTTCAGGATTCCATGCTTGCAGGAGTGATTGTCCTAAAATATTGTAGAAACAATACTGTATGCTCTCTATTCAGTGTATGCACAATTGTCATGGATAGTGCTTATCTATATTGACCACGATTAAGTGCTAAACCGAGAGTGGAGCTCTGTTATGTTGCAGCTAGTTGTAGGGAAAATGCTGCTCTTTAGTTCTCAGCTTGGAGCTTCATTGACTTCCGGTTTCTTTTATAGTCATTATATTCTTTTAGTGTCACCATCATCCTGTCTGGCATGGCCTTAAGCTGCCAACAGTCTTATTCTGCCCAAGGCTGGCAACTTGCAGACGACATTCGTTCAAAATGCGTTGTGGTTTTGTGCAGGCAAATTGAGACGATCCATGCCGAGGTGAGCTTCTTTGCAACGTCTCGCTGAACTTTCGCAGAAATTAATCTATTTTGTGCTGGAAGCGGTTTTCCTTCAATATTGAAGTTTCGGGGAGGAGCAGGTAAGTAAGCTTTGCTTTGGGTGCCACGTGACTACTGACCACACACAGTCACTTTAGGAAGCTTTAGATCCTCTAGCTCAGCTGGCATCGAGGCAGCCAAGGAAGCCGAAAATGCCCAGTGCTGCACTAGCTATCACTGTGCTATCACTGATCTAGCCTGGTTGACAACTGAGACTACAGGACCAGAAATATCAGATAGAGAGCCAGTGGTAGACAGTGAGAAAGCCAAAGAACTCAAAGGGGTGGTACCTTGGTAAGCCGTGTGCATGCTCTTTGGTACTTTACTTCACTTCCCTAGCAAATTTTTCTGTATAAAGGCAGGTGTTCATGCGATAGGAAGTAAATGGAGAGCGAAACGGCTTGTCGGTTGCTCATAGGCAATGTGAAATTTTATTTTTGCTAGACTCTTAAGGCCGTCGGCAGAAAAGTTACCCCTTTGTGTACTAACCGAAGGATGTTAACAGCTGAGCTAACTCGGGTCGTGACTACTTTAGCATACTAAAGTCCAAAGCAGGCAGCCCTGGCATTCCATATTTGCAGCATTGAATCAATACAATATATAGCTCATTTTGGGCAGCTTTTTCGTGTACTATGTATAGGCAGTACTTTGCCAAATTTCCTCAGTAGAAGTGCATTAGAAAACCCACGTTTAAATGAGCAGCTTATGGCCTTTCAATTGTGTCACGGATAATAATAATAATCTTAATATAATGCACTTGATAAAGCGCCCTCAGAGAACTCAATCTCTTTCTAGGCGCTTTACATTTGCTGCAAAGGAAACATGGATGCTAGGCACTGTCGCCATGGATGGATCTACATTATTTAGTTACTAATAATTATGCAATTCTTAGGTGCCGATGTGTTCTCTTCTCCCTAGCTGAAAACAGTGGCACTACCTTTCCAGCCGTCCTGCACTATTACTCAAGTTCCACTCCACTTCGTCGGGTTCGTCCCTTCTTAGTTATGCTGCTCGCTTCCTCTTCGTCGCATGAGATGCGGTCTGTGGGCTACCAAGTGTACCCCGAAAGCGGCATGGGCTTTGACCAGGCGAGAGAAAACACTCGAGCGGCCACTTGATTGCTGTATCTTTGAGGAGCTACAGATGGAGATGAGAACACACATACGTAGACACAACATAGTGCAGTCTCCATTCCGCAATACTTGATGCTGTCTAATGTATCTCTGCTTGTTCCTCCACAAAAGCATTGTACGTGTTACGAAGTAGCGTTTTCAGTAGAGCACTCAAAGCCTAAGCATCTTTCGGTATACATACGGCAGCCAACAGGCTTCATCTCAAGAAGAAGAATCCTAGCTGATTAAACAGCCTCTTTTTGTATAGCGACAGAAGAGTCTTTACGGCTATCACAACCACTTGCAGTGGCGATAAAGGATCGCCCACCGCAGGAATCGAACTCACGACCTCGGGATTGAGGTCGTGAAAGCAACCGCCTTACCTAGTGTGCCATCACGGCTCACCCTTACGGCAAAGAGAAAATGACAAGCATAGGTGAGTCAGCTGGGCAGTCGTGGAAGTGAATATCGTGGAAGCAGGTCATGACGGATGGAAAGAATTGCTGCAGTTGGCAGCAGGAATCGATGCTGTTGCCGAAGAATTTTGGAATTAAGCTTCACAGTCTATGAACTTCAGAGCAAAAGCCTCTGATGCCAACGGCCTGTAAGCATAGGAATTTAGCAGTTAATTTGTTGTCCTAAGATGATCTTAGAGCATGCTAGTGCAGATATTCGCCTAATAGATAATAAATGTAATAGATATTCGCCTAATAGATAATACTAATGATATATATATATATATATATATATATATATATCATTAGTATCACCCTGGGACAATTTAATCTGAATAATAAAAATTGTTTAAATACTTTCTGATTTAACAGCCTCTTTTGTATTGTGACAGAAGAGCCTTTATGGCTATAACCGCTTGCAGCGGCAATAAAGGATCTCCAACAGCAGGATTCGAACCCAAGACTTCGGGACCGAGGTCATGAAAAGCAATCCCCTTACCTAGTGTGCCATCACGGCTCACCTAGTGTGCCATCATGGCTCACTCCCTCCCTCCCTCCCTCTCTCCCTCCCTCCCTCTTTCCCTTTCTCTTATTGATAGTGCATCGATCATTTGGTGTCTTGAGCCCTCATAACAGCTTTGCAGTTCAGCTCTGGAAGGCCACACTGCTGTGAATGCTCACTGTTTCCAGTGCAGTGCATTACATCGCATGCCTTGCTCCTTCATAGGCGTTGGGCGTGCACCGGGTTCGGGTCGCTCTGGACTTGCTGTCATCCGTCTGCCTCAGCCAGGACAGGAGCGGTTACAGATTTTTGGCTACAGCTATCAGCTGCCTGTGCGACCAGTGGCAGAGCACCCTTCGTGTTGGCGGAAGTGTCCTGTGCTCATCAGCCGCCGGCCGTCTGCCCTCAAAGCATCATGGCAAGCCAGAGGTTTCAGTCAAGGACCTAGAAATCTTATCAAACGACATACACAGAGGCGGGTCGTGTTCAAGCACATCCGAGCCAACAGACGATGACGACAGCATTAGTCATGGCGATGACGACCCGGAGCTTGCAAGCATCAGACATGATGCCATTTTCTCCAAGACCGATGTTGCCTCTCCGTGGTGTAAGCAGCTGTGTGCTTACTGCAAGAGCTTCACGCTCATGTCGTACGCTGCTATCCAGGCTAATAACGTCGGCTATCAGATTTTTAAAGTCCTATGCAAATTTGGGTGAATTGCAATAAGCCGGATGTTTATACAGAGCTATTCTACTCCTCGTTTGAATACCATAGTGATTGAGAGAAAAGAGATTAAGTCTTTCTGTCAACTTTGAAACCATAATCTTAAGACAGATCCCGACTGATGCCAGATAGCAGGTAACACATTTTTTTCTCCCACCCAGGCCATGGCACACTCGCGCATGGCAGACTCTTGTCAAACTATAGGCTGCTACCTCTGGAATAGTCTCCAAATCCAATGCATTCATGAAGGCAGCGCCCGCATTGCTATTTGGCACTGTTCCTGATTGGTCAGCTACCTCAGAAATCTTCCGATCTGCCGACAAGTAAACTGACTTGTAAATTTCCCATGTCGGCTACCAATCCCCCACCCCTTATCAGTCACAGCTGATAACGTAGCCTCTAGTTTACTTGTGTCTCCTTACCGATCGTTTGCTAGAGTAGATCCAGCTTTTGAGGGGGAAGGTTCTTGCACTTGGAAACTGAGGTCAGGGTTCGAATAAGAGCACACATATGGATTCACTGTTACAGCACTCTGCTTCGGTAGTCACGAAGTGCCATCGTGCCACGGTAGCCACGAAGTGCCATCGTCTGTCGTGCAACCATCTGCTCGGCCGCTGTCTGTCGCTGCATTTCCGTGCTACGGCTGCTCACTGCCTCGCACTGCTTGATCGGCTACTGTGGGACTGCCGTAGGTCAGTCAGCAGCCGTAGGTCAGCAGTGGTGCCCGACTTGAGTGAGCTTGTGGCACCCTATACAGCTCTCTGGTGTGAGCTTTCGCTGGACGCCGATGCAGAGTTGAGGTGCCTCATCGAGATGCCTGAAGTGGAGCACGATTGCCTGATTTTCAGGTGGAGGCACGGCAGAGCACGAAGAGCCCACGGCCACGACGGCTGCAGGCAGTGCAGTCCGTGCCAAACACAGCAGCGCAAAGGGTCGCGCGGCTGACGATAGCGAGCTGTCAGGCTCGTTGCCACTCCGAGCAGACGACAGCATCTCAGACTGGGATAGCTGCGACGATCCTGACGAGGTGCGGTCATGCAACTGCTGGCTTCATGCGAGCTCACTTCGGGCCATCTCCTCCCTCTGCTTTGTGAGTTAGAGTCTTGTAGGAGGCCTTCCTTTGTGGCTCACTCCAAGCGGGAAGAGGAGCAAAAGACCTTGCTGAGACTCTAGTGCTACAGTGTAGATAAGGCTTTTGAATTAGCTGATGCTTGATTTTTCTTTATGGGAGCAGACAGCATCGTTTGCTCCACATGCCGTGCGACATTCGCGAGTGCACCGTCATGAAAAGAATGTGCGCATTCGTTTGTCCCATAGGATCCAGACAGCGGAGATCTGTTTTCAGACTGTATATCGAATGTCATTACTGGCCTCATTCAGCTGGGTAAGTATAATTTCAGGCCTTCGCGTGCTGACCTTATCACGAAGTTCATCTCCAGTCTAAGAAAACTTCAGGACCTCGAGGCCTCATACCTTCGGCCAATCTTTCTGAGATGCCTAGACTTGTGCCAGCCAGCCATAACTAATGTAATAAGTATTTCCTCAGCACGAGATTGTGTGTTTCCATTCTCCATAGCAGCATTTGTCTTGTCGTCATTATGAAAGGATCACTAGACATGCAGAATAATGATAATTTTAAATATTAACTACAATACTTTTTGTAAATACTTGCACTAGTAATGTAATGTAATGTAATGGAATGGAATGGAATGTGTCTCCGTCAGTAACTCCACAAAGTCATAAAGACCATGTGGGTGTTACGCAGGAGAGTTTTGTATAGCGCACTCACAGCCTAAGCGGCTTTCGGTACGCATTCGGTAGCCAACAGACTTCGTCTCACGCAACAAAGAGAAAGTAGGAAGCATAGCAGAGTTAGGAGAGCAGTTGAGGTAGTGAGTAGCATAGAAGTAGCAGTTCAGGACCGCTGAAAAAGATGTGCCATAGTCGGCAGTTGGAGAGTAGATGTCGTTGCGTAAGAATTGTGGAAGCGAGTTCCACAGTCTAGGACCTGCAGAGCTAGTACTAAAGACCAGCTTAACTCTGATATTGAATCATTAAATCAAGCACGACATGATACTTACGATTTAGAGTTACTCATTCAAGAGATTAACGACCTTCTCAGGGATATAGATGGTTAGAGTCTCTCAGCTACTTCCAGTGGATCTCTCGGCTGCATTTGATACCGTTGATCACCAAGTTCTTCTTGTGGGAGGGCATATTATCATACCTGGGTTTTACTGGCACTCTTGGTAGTCCTGTTCAAGTCCAGTTATATTGGATAGCTAAGCACTCCAGATAGTAAGCATTGCTTCGGTTGTATAATGACCTTGTGTTATCGTTTGTAACTCCACAACGTCTAAAATTCCAAGTGGTGATACGCAGTAGAGTTTTCTGTAGCCCGTGCGGCTTTTGGCGTGCATGCGGTATCCAACAGAATTCATCTCACTCAGCAATGATTTTACTGATAAGCTTAGCTGAGTCGGCAGGGCAGTCGAGGAAGTGAGTATCGTGGTAGCAGCAGGTCATGACGGCTGGAAAGGATGTGCCACACTCGGCAGCAGGAGAATAGATGTCGTTGCCTTAGAATTGTAGAGCTGAGCTTCACAGTTTAGGACCTTCAGAGCAAACGTTTCTGTTGCCAACTGTCTATAAGCAATTTTTTTACAAATGCAGACCTAGGTCGAGTGTCTCTGCTCTTTTTTCTGTATGTTTCGTCAGTTTTTGATACGATTGATTGTGTCTTTTTTGAGTGCCTCTCGTCTTGCCTGGGCATCACTGGCACAGCACAGCAATGATTCAGGTCTTATTTCAGTGTGAAACTCCAGAGCAGTGGTTCTCAACCTGTGGATCGGGTGGGGGTCGAATGACCCTTTCACGGGGGCTGCCTAAGACCATCAGAAAACACCCATTTCCACATTTTTTCAGAATAATTTTATGGCTGGGGTCGCCACAACATGAGGAACTGTAATAAAGGGTCGCGGCATTAGAAAGGTTGCATCGCATCAGTTGCCCGGTGTACGCATAGAAAGACGAACCTGCCGTGGCATCAATTGCACCAGGCAAACAGCAAACTTTTCAAATTTGCAACTTGCTTTCACTTCTTTGCAGATGCCACCAAGTTGTATCTATACTTTGACTCTCCCAGCCCTCCACCACGTCAAATTCTCTCAACTCCCTTGCTGCATGTATTGATGTAAAGTGCCTAGAAAGAGATTCAGTTCTCTGAGGGCGCTTTATCAAGTGCATTATTATTATTATTATTATTATTATTAGAACTGCTGCACCAGAGCATTGACGTCAATCGACAAGTCATCCAATGAGCCTCTAAAATAGGGGGACATACTGGGGCTTACTCGACTTGTTTTCACAATATGTATCCTCCCTCTTGCCAATGAAATCACCGAAATAAATCTAGGCCAGCATTTCTAAGCAGATGATGCACAGCTGTACCTGGGATTTAATTCCGTCCTACCTTCCAGCATATCACACTCTCTCAGCTCCCTTGCAGCATGTATTTCTGATATATACACTCAGATCGCAACAAACTTAATCAAATTGATTGACTACAGATACCAAAAATTACTAGTTCTCGGTAAATGATACTCAATAATTGGAAAACCTGTCCCTCAAAATGGGCAATGGACACAGCCATCATATCTTCCAGAGAGCTTCTGCACGAAATCAGAGTGTCCTGATCCAAATTGACCTTTTACTAGACGATCACATCAGTTCCATAGTCAAGTCTTCCTACTTTCAGCTATATAACATTGTAAAGGTCGAGCCTAGTTAGACAGGGATACCACATCAAAGTTTATTCGTGCATTTGTGACATGCCTTCTCAACTTCTAACTCACTTCTTGCAGGTCTTTAGGTTCATTCAATAAGGCGCCTCACTGTTGGTGGAAAACTGTACGTATGGGCTTTTCTGTAGAATTTTCCCAAAGCCTGGAACTCATCCTGACTGATGTCATGACCCGTGGCTGATGATATTAAACCAAAGCTAAAATCGCACCTGTACCTCGAAATATTTGCTGGATCCTTGTGAATTGGCCTTTGTGTGCTTCCGAGTTCTGATGAGGTGCATGTTATAAGTAATAAGTTATAATTAATGCTTGCTTCTCTTGAAGCATATGTAAAGTGCCTACTAAGAAAGTGGTTTTGTTAAGTGTGCTTTACAATTTTTGTACTGTTATTATTGTTAATATTCCCTAAGTGGGACTTCTCATAGCCTAGATGTCAGTTAACAGCCGATGGTCACCCGGCAGGCCTTTAAAAAAATAACTCGTACAAACCTCAAATCCTTTGGAGACCGTGCATGTTAGTTCGTATGCTCCCAAAGCCTGGAACTCATTCCCGACTTTCATCAGAACATCCCCTGACTTGACCACATTTAAAAAGAACTGAGAAACACATCTATGTAGGACAGTATTTATTGGGCCCCTGTGATTCGTCCTTTATGTGATTGTGCATGCTGACACTGTGCATGCTGCCACTAACCACACTTACATGCTGACCCTGTGCATGTCACCCCTAACCATGTTAGTCATGTTGTTTATCAAGCATGATATTACTCACCATTCATTTGCGTTTCCATTTGCAGCAAATGTAAACTGCCTAGAAAGAGGTTGAGTTCTCTGAGGGTGCTTTATCAAGTGTATTTTTATTTTTATTAAAAACGTGGCCTACCCCGGGGATTTTTTATATGCACTTCTTTATAAAAACATACCTTCTTTTTTGCTAATGCAATCACAAGCTCAATCTAGACTATCACTGTAAGCCAACATGGTAGCTGCTAAGGCTCTTCTGCTGTCATATTAATTACACTGTAGCTGACCTTATTGTTTGCTGTAGTCTTGTTGAAATCGTGCATACTATCACGAATCAGCCGATGGACTTCCTTTTTCAGAATACGTAAAGTGCCTAGAACGAGATTTAGTTCTCTTTGAGTAATATGAAAATTGTTCTTATTTAATATCAACCTGTACGATATTAAACGTGGGACCTTCCCCCTGTAAACATACGTCGCTGACGTCTTGCTTACACTTCGCCTTTTGTGATACCTTTAGTACTACTACGACGGTACAGCGGTGATATGTGACATCACAGAACCAAGTGAGATAATTAACTACTTTGCATGTGTAGCTATTAATACAACGTGCAATATTATTGTTCAAAGTGAGCAATTAAATTGGCATTGAATTTATGGAATAGGGATGAGCATACTTTCGATTGGTTCCTTATATAATTATGAGTGTAAACGTTGCTGTGATTATCGCTTGTGGGGACCGATTTTAATGAAGAACCTGACCGGGACAGCCAGTCTTAGCGACTATCTGCCGGTCGGTGAGTCAGTCATTCATTGCTGCTGAGTCTTTGAGAAGCCATGTACTTATGGGCATGGTTTTTAATTTTCAGCGTGAGTTTCTCCGGCGATATTTTGAATGCAGACTGTTTATCGAAACGAATTTTGCTAGTAGTCTGTGCCTCAGCCATTGAAGTGAACTCGAGAAATGACAATGTCGGACCGTTGATTACTATTAATAGCCATTCCTCTCGGGTTTTTTTAATGGATTTCTCCACGATTTCGTTGCACGCAAGTTGCAAGATTTTGATCAGTATGTTGTTTAATTATACATGTAAACCCAGTGGAGACTACCTCTCAATGGAACGGACAGAATGAAGAGCTAAACCGGGACAGTCATGTCATTCTTAAGTTTAGGTCGCTAAGCATTTGCGCAGCTGTAGGCTTATATGCATGATCTCTATTTTTCCATTTGATTATCATGTGCCGACGATTCTACGTGGTTGCTCCAAGTATCACTACCTGCTATTCTCGCTTGAGATGTACCAGCTTTTCCTGCTTTAGTGCCATTACTGTCAGCCTTTTCTCACTGTTGGCTTGGTCCGGTGGTTAAGGTGCCCACTTTAAACGAAGACCAAGGTCAAAGTGAGTGCATTTGATGACCGAGATCGTGGGCTTGAGCCCCGTGGCATATGTGAAGCGCCTGACTAGAGATTTAGTTCTCTCGGGGCGCTATATAAGTGAACCAATTTTATCATTGAAGTTTTATATGAACACCGAATATTTGAACTCTGTCTGTACACTTCAAAGACTCTATTGCAGTGGTGGCAGTGGCAGCATCAGCAGCAGTGCTCACATAGCCTGCAGCCAGCCAAGCAGCGAAGAAGACCAATGATAGCTTTGCGTGCAGCAGAGCAGGTTCCCTTCGCGGCAGCAGAATGCTGCTCGTGCTGACTGATCCGTGCCCCTCTTACTTTTCCCCCTACCCCGCCCCACCCGCCTCTTGCCTCTCGCACGGTGCCTGCCGATTTCTTCGCCCAATGCACTTGAGCCCTGCGAGCCGGCGAGCCGGTGAGCAAAGGAGCGTTGGCGAACCAGCGACCCGCCGCCTCGGCCGCTGTAGATCGACGAGCCGAAGTGGAGCAGGAGCTGGCTCGGCTGCCGGGCAGGGAGCTGGCGCTGGTCAAGGCAGCGCTCGGTGCATCGTCCTTTTTCTCCTCCGAGCTGTCGTCGTCGGCCTTGCAGGTCTGATCGCCTGAGCTGCAGTCAGCGGCTCCGGTGGGTGCGCAGGACGTCGCCGATCGGCTGACTAGAGGCTCTGAGCTGGATTCGCCGGAGCTCGCCCGCGCCGTCCCCCTGTCGCGAACGTTTGGGGATCGCGGGTTTGCGACCTTGACATTGACCCGTGCACAGTTCGTCGTGGCATCGTCTCTTGGCTAGAGCTCTGGGCCATTTGAAGAGAGCGCTCAGATCCGGGTGCAGCCAAAGTTGCCTCTGGAGCCGCTTACTGCCGACCTGGGGTTACGCCCCGACGACCCGGAAGCCGGAGAAGAAAGAAAGACGCCACAGCAGCAGCTGGCCGTGCCGACAAGGGCCTCTGTCTATGGACTCTCTCCTCTTCGATATGCAGCTCGTTCTTGCCGGCAGCTCTATGCCTAGCCGTTCTCGTTAGCCTAGCGGTGTTGCCGATCTGGCCGACCTGCTGGCCCTGAGTGCTTCCCCTGAGCGCTCTTATGCTCAGCTTTGCTAGGCATTCGTTTTATAGTCTTCTTGGCACTGGTTACGCAAACATCCGCTCTGGCCTGCTTGTGGCTCATGACAAGACGGCAGCGGCCACCAGCGGCTGCAGACGTGCAAGCTCTTTTTATCTTTATCCTCGTGCATTACGTGCACTTATGCTGCCATCTAGTTACTGGCTACAGCCAGCAGACAGAGAAGATCTGGCATCGCATCATTTTTCTTTCAGTGCTGACTGTCTGCTTGACAGCTTAGCTGCCATATCGTGTTTGGACCGTGAGCTTATTTTATCCCGACTGCTTATAGTAGTTGCTGGATTTTGTCTGGTATAGGCATGTGCTGCAGGAGCTGACTGCTCTGAGCCATCCATGTTTGAATTCACTGACTGACTAACTGACTGACTGACTGAATGACGAGCTCTTGCACTCAAATGTCCTGCACTAAGCGGGCTCTGTCGTGCTCAGTGCTCCAGTGTGCCAGCCGCCTCCCGAAGCTCACAGGGCGCTGCCATTCGGGCTAACTCGCGGCGAAAGTGGAGATTAACGTGCCGTTGCTTGTCTGCTGCTGCTGCCATTGTTTATCGATGCTTCTGCTACTGCTGTTGCATAAGGACTTCCATTGAGTGCACTCTCGTGTTTGCATCCGGCTGGCATGCTGTTGAGAACTATGTAGCATCGCATGTGGTGTTACACTTGCCTCTGTTTCTGGCTAGGCCGGGCACGCGAGCCGGCTTTGTGCCTGCAGAATAATAATGAACGGAGTGCTTTGATCAGCTTGGTCTCTGAAATTGTTGCATGAACTTGTTCCGGCAACCGTGCAACAAGTGAGCTCTGCTCAGTGGCTGGAGCACAGAGTTGCCCGAAAGTTGTCAAAGAGCTAGCCTGCTGCCTTCACAAAGACTTCCTTAATTGCAGATTTTTCTGATCTTACTTTGGTTCTGTATTCCAGAAATCGTACGTTACGTGTACTGGATTATTTAGGTCTAGGTCCAGTGGTAAGGCGCTCACACTTCATAACCTAAGTCGTAGGTTCGAGTTTGGCAGGGAACCATCTGTTTTTGGCCACTGCAAGTGGTGGTGGTAACCATCAAGGCTCTTCAGCAGCTATATAAATAAGGCAGTTAAATAAAATTACCTTTTATTTACTTTCACTTATTTACTTATTATTATGCAGCATTTAGTTTTCATTTATTTACTTAAAATTCATATTGATGACCCAATTATTTGGTGAATCTTGCAGATAAGCTCTTGTGACTCAGGTGCTTGGCCTTGTTAGCAACAAAGGCCTCACACCCGATCAAATACTTTCCATCAATTTTATCCTATTCCTTTCTGTGTATACCAAAATATGCATACTTGACCACATACAGATCTCACTCAGCCTGCAGCTTGTAGTAAAATTATCTAAATCAAAAAACCTCAAGACCCTTGACAGTGATGCTATGTGCCCGAAAATAGCTATCCTACTTACCACTGCTAAGTGGTCGTGAGTGAGTTCGTTGGCGTAAACTGGACCCAGATATTCGAAGCACAGTGTGAGATGAACTTCATTCGCAAGCGTACGATATGTCTGTGTGTCTGGTTCAGTTTTGTCCATGCACACCCCTCAAACACTCAAAGACAAGCGCCGATTTCGTCCTATACACAGGGAGCTATTACAAAGGAAATACCCTGGTGGTACTAAGTCACTTCCACCTAAGAAAAGCATAACCTGTGCAGACCAAGGACTCGAATACCGAAGTTCACGACTAGCAGAGTCTGCTGATTCAGATTCACAATGGCTCCGCCGACACCCTTAGTGCCTCGAACGCTGGTCTAACGAGGGCCCGATCTCCCTACCCGAACCAACATTCCTCTTTTCCACATCCGATCTAGGAAAAACTTTAGCTGTACTGATAATAATGTAATTTCCGACTGCACTGCATCCTTTCATGTACCTTCTCTTCCGGCCAACCCTACGCCTTTGCCGCCTGCTCGGCTGCCGGCCTTTTCCTAGCACTCTGCAAGTCCGACCGTCGAAGCATCTCGGTCTATATGGTGCCAAGCTTGCTACAAGTGAGTTGAGTACGTTACAAGCGCTGCAAGCAGCGTAAGCCTTCCCATACCACCTTGGAAAGTCTTGGAGGGATAGAAGTAAATACGTATGCCGTGTGGTGAATTCATCAAAAAATTATTTCATTTAACATTGTTCTTAAAAAATCAATTCATCCAAAATTATTTCATCACAATATTTTTTTAACGCAAAATTGCTCCATTTTTGGCATTTTTCTACTGATCTTTCTCTATGAAGTTTAATGAAGCGGCACAAATGCGACGGTACATATACACCTTAGCTCGGGCTTCAACGGGCATATATTCAGCTGACGCTCCCGGCGCAACAGCACTCAGCTATTCTTCCCGAACTCTCCTTTCCTAGCCGCCACGCCCAGGCATTCCTGCCAAGTGCTGGCTACGCAACGGCTTCGCAAACTGGGCGAACCCGACCCATCAAGGGCAGGCAATGCCAAGTGAACGGCAGTTGCCAGTTGGCTCGCCGAGACCTCCCTGCCAAGGGCAACGTAATGAGCGTCCCCTTCTGCAGCGGCTAAGCGCCACCACAGTACTAGACTACACATTGTATATTTCTTTTCAGGGAACTTTCAGAAATCAACAAATGGATTATGAGATGCTTCGTTCGATTTTTGGTCACTGGTTGTAATAAAAGATGTATCTTGAAATATTTTACGCAGAACAATGATTGATTAACTTGTCCCTCCCCGCGCGGCAGGGTCGAAATGGCACTGCTGGAAGCACCCCTCTCATTGTCCGGAAGCAAGCCAGCATAGTCAACAAATCCACTTAATGACTGACAAAGCATTCTACACACGCCGAAATAGCTTAAGTTATAGAGTATTGCAACTGCAAATACCTTGTGTTATTAAACGGAACTTTATGTAACGTTTGTATTTCCGTATGTAACTCTACAAGGCCATACACATTATGTGGGTGACACACGAAGACGAGTTTTTTATACACACTCACAGCCTAAGCGGCTTTCGATATGCATTCGATAGTCAACAGACTTCACCTCGCACAACAAAGAGAAAGAGGGAAGCATAGCAGAGTCAGGAGAGCAGTTGAGGTAGTGAGTAGCATGGAAGTAGCAGCTCAGGACTGCTGAAAAGGATGAGCCATAGTCGGCAGCAGGAGAGTAGTTGTCGTTTCGTAAGAATCGTGGCAGAGAGTTTCACAGCCTGGGATCTGCAGAGCTAAAGCTTCTGTCGCGAACAATCTTTAAGCAGACGAATAGAACAGGTAATTTATCGTCCATACAGGACCTGGGGGCACGAGCAGGCTGAAACTGGTGCAGCAGTTCAGCTAGTTATGGAGGAGCTTGGCCGTGGCGGACCCTGTGGGTCAGCTTAAAAACTTTACTCCGTATCCGTTGATCTACCGGCAGCGAGACTAGCTCTTAAAGCAAAGGAGACACGCGGTCAAACCTCGGGGACTTGAAAACTAGCCTTGCAGCCATATTCATAGCCAGCTGCAGTGACCTAGTTGCTTTTTTTGGTAGCCCAGCCAAAAGGGAACTACAATAATCAAGCCAAGACAGAGCTAAGGAGCTAGTTAATTTGTTTGCAAGCAACTGTGGAAGACAGCTTTTAACCTTAGAGATCGGACGTGATGGCTAGCTGTAGAAACAATCTTCTGAATGAAGCTTCTAAAATTTAGCCAGCTGTCGAAAACGACACCTAAATTTTGAGCACGTGGTAACGGTCGCACAACAGCATATGAGCAGCAGTTTGGTTTTATCGTCATTTAGTTTCAAGAAGTTTTCCGACATCCAGGATCAAATGTCGGCAAGGCAGGCATTCGGTTTCTCAGTTGCTGCAGCAGATTCCGACGGTTTGAATGACGAAAACATCTGAGTCAGCATAAACATGATATCCTATTCCCCGGGCCTTAATCACTTTTCCCAGAGGTTAAGTATAAATGGAGAACAGCAAGGGACCGAGGACAGACCATTGAGGAACTCCACAGGTGACTCGTCTCGTATGTGCGACCTGACCCCCACAAGACACGGATTAGACACGATTTTACGATTTAAACCACGCCAGTGCCTTCTGTCAGACCAATCGGTGTTCTCAGTCGTTCAAGTAGGACATCGTGATCTATGGTGTCGAAGGCAGCTGACAGATCTAGCAGAGCTAAGGCAGTGACATTCCCGCTATCGTTGCCACATAGAATATCATTGATAACACGGAGGAGAGCACTTTCAGTGGAGTGCTGCCTTTTGAACCCCGATTGAAATTTTCGGATATTTTATTCTTTTCAACATGTGCAGCCAGCTGCTTAGAAACCATTTTTTCAAGAATCTTTGACAAGAATGGAAGAAGGGAAACTAGGCGATAGTTTGCATGGACCTCTGTATCTAATCCAGGCTTTTTAAGTATCAGTCTAACGATTGCCGATTTGAAGGATTTGGGGACGACCCCTTTTTCCAAAGAAGCATTAAAAATCTCGGGTATGGCAGGGCTAAGTTGGTCTGCCAGGGAAGACCACAGAGATGGTGGTATAGAGTCTTCAGGAGACGAGCCCTTTTTACTTGACCTTATTAAGGTAGCCGCATCGCATGCAGAAACCTCGGAAAACCTTTTCAGGAAAGTCACACGTTGCGATTCCACAATTGCATTACTCAGAGGGGGCTTTATGGAGTCATGAATTTGCTCAATTTTTTCAGTAAAGAAGGCTGAAAAATTTTCGGCTGAGCCGGTAATATCTGGGGAGTCAGACCTCTCAGCATTGGCCAGTAAATTGTTTACGGTCTTATAAATTTGTTTTGGCTCCGACTGGCAGGAATTCAGTTTTTGAAGGAAAATAAAAAGAAGCCCTGGCTTTTTAAGCTTTCAGGTGTAAACTCGAAGGAAGTCTTTGAAATTGACTGAATCTGCATCAGACCCCGATTTCTTAAAACGACGCTGAAGCCTTCGCCTAACAAGGCACATATTTTGAAGTTTGTTTGTAAATTGAAAGGAATCTCCACGACTGTGTACAGGAGAGAATGAACGGGAGCATTCATGTCACGAAAACTCCAAAGTGTCGTGTTTACTACAACACTGAGGATATCGAGGTTGCCGGTCGAGTCTGGGTGCAGATCAAGAAAACCTGAATCTCAAACAGATTTCAAAAATGTCTATATCAATGCTTTTTAAGTTACGTCGCTGGACCCAACTCCCTGGCTTACTTTGTCGCCTCACCGCGACTCTCCTCACTGTAAATCAATTAACGTTTTAAATCCAAGGCTTTCGCCTGGTCGCCCCGTTGCCCAAAGCCGTGCAGGCTGAATGCTGAATGCTGAATGCTAAAGCGATCTTTTAAGAACTCCTAATAATCATAATATAATAATAATAATGCACTTGATAAAGCGCCCTCGGAGAACTTAATCTCTTTCTAGGCGCTTTACATTTGCTGCAAAGGGAAATGCAATTGAATGGTAAGTAAAATCATGCTTGAAAAACAAACAAAATGAATAACATGGTTAGGGGTGACATGCACAGGGTAAGCATGCAACTGTGGTTGGTGGCAGCATGCACAGTGTCAGCACGCATAAGCACGTAAGGACGAATCTCAGGGACCCACTAAATGCTGTCCTAAATAGGTGTTTTTAAGTTCCTTTTAAATGTGGCCAGGTCAGGGGATTTTCTGAGGCAGGTCGGGGGGGGGGAGTTTCAGGCTTTGGGAGCATACGAACTAAATGCACGGTCTCCAAAGGATTTGAGGTTTGTACGAGGTATTTGTAGACTTTTGGATTCCGAAAAGCGGGTAGTACGCTGCTTGGCCTGATGGGGTAGTATGTCGGAGAGATAGGCTGGAGCCATAGAATGAAGGGACCTAAAAGTGAGCGACAAAACCTTGAAGTCAATCCGTTGCTTGACTGGTAGCCAGTGCAGGTCGGCGAGAAGTGGAGTAATGTGGCAACTGCGACGCTCACGACAGACAAACCTAGCTGCAGAGTTTTGCACCAGCTGCAATCGCCTGATCGCACATGGTGGTAGGCCAGTAAGCAGTGAGTTGCAGAAGTCGAGACGAGATGTTTAGAATGCATGGACCAACTTAGACGTGGTATCCTTATCTAAACAAGCCCGAATTGACGTTATCGCTAGGCTTCGTGATCGTGCCCGCCCCGCGGCCTGCGTGGCGTAGGCTGAATCCCAGGTAGGCCGTCAGTACAGGCCGACTCGCTGTCTCGTTCCACTAGCACCCTGGCTGACTCCTTCTCGACTAACTCTCTTGCTAAAGGTCCGGTCCGTTCACGCCCCAGCTCCTGCTGACGCGTGCTCTTTCCGGTGCGTACGCTTTGCTTTCCTCAATATTTTGAGTGGAGGTCACTTCAGCTAGCCATTGTAAAATTGCAATTCGCTTGCCATTACGACTATCGTAAACCTTTCCAACTGTCTATTCATCTCGTGGTCTTACGATCGGTCTGGCAGATGAAGCACTGGCGTGGTTTAAATCATACATGTCTGATCGTGTTCAATCCGTGTCGTGTGGGGGTCAGGTCTCAGGCATGAGAAGGGTCACCTGTGGAGTCCCTCAAGGGTCTGTACTCCCGTGCTGTTCTTCATTTATACACAACCTCTGGGAAAAGTGATTAAGGCCGATGGAGTAGGATATCACTTCTATGCTGACGATACTCAGTTGTATTTGTCATTTAAACCGTCGGAATCTGCTGCAGCAACTGAGAAACTGAATGATTGCCTTGCCGATATTCGATCCTGGATGTCGGAAAACTTCCTGAAATTAAATGACGATAAAACCGAACTGCTTCTCATAGGTCACCCTAAGCGTGTGGCTGGATTACAAGGCATTGCTGTTCTAATAGGTGATGCTATTGTGCGACCTTCACCACGTGCTCGTAATGTAGGTGTCGTGTTCGACAGCTGCCTTAATTTCAAAAGCTTCATTCAGAAGACTGCTTCTACTGCTAGCCATCACATCCGATCCCTATCCAAGATTAGAAGCTGTCTCCCACAGATGCTTGTAAAAAATTTAACTAGCTCTTAAGTTCTGTCTCGGCTTGATTATTGTAATTCCCTTTTGGCTGGGCTGCCAAAGAAAGCTATTATGCCACTACAACTGACTATGAATATGGCTGCAAGGCTGGTCTTCAAGTCCTAGCGGTTTGAGCACGTGTCTCCTTTGCTGGAAGAGCTAGGATGGTTGCCGGTTGAGCAAAGGATACAGAGCAAAGTTCTTACGCTGACCCACAAGGCCCGCCACGGCTCGGCTCCTTCGTACCTAGCTGAACTGTTGTATCAGCTTCAGCCTGTTCGCGCCCTCAGGTCCTGTATGGACAATAAATTAGCTGTCCCTTTCATCCGCTTAAAGACAGTTGGCGACAGAAGCTTTAGCTCTGCAGGTCCTAGACTGTGGAACTCGCTTCCACAATTCTTACGCAACGACAACTACTCTCCAACTGCCGACTATGGCACATCTTTTTCAACGGTCCTGAACTGCTACTTCCATGCTACTCACTACCTCAACTGCTCTCCTGACTCTGCTATGCTTCCCACTTTCTCTTTGTTGCGTGAGACGAAGTCTGTTGACTACCGAATGCGTACCGAAAGCCGCTTAGGCTGTGAGTGCGCTATACAAAACTCTCCTGCGTAACACCCACATGGTCTTTATGACTTTGTGGAGTTACTGACGGAGATACATTACATTACATTACCCCTAACCGTGTTTGTATATTGACACTGCATGTTAATTCTAATCATATGTTTGTTCGGAGTCACTGCAAATCGCCGCTAACCGTACGATCACGCTTCTTTTACAGCATATCTAAAGCAGCACCCAGAAAGAGATTAGTTCTGTAAGGGCGCTCTGCAAATATATTACTTATAATATTAGTGTTCACTAAAAACTAATCTTTGGCGGCAGGGCCCTCACAATTCTTCACTAGTACTTGATGGCTTAGCACCTAAAATTACTAGCAGTGAGAATTTTGACTCTTCATGCATCTTTCAAAACACCAGGACGCAATCCTTAGGTCTAAATACGAAAACCGAACGCCTCAACCATCTTGCAACAGCAATTTTAATATAAAAGGTAGCCTCCAGCGAGGATTGAACTCGCGACCTCTGGTTTACTAGACCAGCGCTCTAGCCACTGAGCTATGGAGGCGCAATTGTGAAGTGCTAGTCAATTGCATATTTTATAACAAATATAATCGCACAGCTCAGCTCGTAGTTAAGGTATGGATGAGGGAGAATGAACAGATAAGGAAGTTAGTAGCTTTACAAAGATCCTACCAAAAAGCGAATTCCAGCACTATAAACAACAGCTAATTCCCTCAGGTTTCGGTAAGTGCCAAATCCTGCGTCCAAGCAGATCGGAACCAGCCTTCTATGCGTTCCCTCGGTTTATTATCTCTTCGCAACGACAGACTGCGCGGCAGGCTCTGACGTATTCTAACACGCAACGTGTGGCAGCGACGCCACAATATACTGTTCCAAGCGTCCGCGTCCGAGAAGGTTTTCATCTGAAAATTTTCCTATGGATATGCTTGCGAATGAAAGAACAGCATGTAAATGATCAGTCCACCACCGGATCGACTACCTATGCAGGGTCAGTGTACGTGTGCCAAGGAGTTTTCCTCCCATAAGCTGTTGCTAGGTCGCCTTGGCCAATTAGTCCGGATGTTCGCTAAGAAAAGCCAATCTGAAGCCGCTTTGACTTTAAGCATGAAATATTTGCAAGTCCTGTCAGCCAGGTTATGACAGTTATTGAAAATTAATACCGGCTTCTGAGTTTGATTGATTAGGAACCGGCAGGTGCGACGCCAGAGTGTAGCACGAGTGGCAGCTGCCACCCCTAACCGTGTAGGCAGTAGCCGAGTCTGACACGCGGTCGGGCGGTCAGCGGTTGCGCTTGTGCGGCGGCTGGCCCATTGGGCCTTGGCCAGACTGCCCCCACACCCGCTGGCGCTGGGGGACGCTCCCAGACCCCCTTTACGTATGGCTCCGCTCCCATACACCTTTTTACGTATGGCTCCGCCCCGCCCCCAGACCCCCGTGCCCCGGCCCCTTTTACCTGGTGGTTCCGCTCCCAGACCCCTATGCCCAGACCCCCTGGCGCTCCAATCCCGCTTCGCCTCTGGGAACCGGGTAGGAAATGTACCGTAACCTTGAGCTAGAATCTCAAAAAAATGCGGCGCGACTTAAAATATGGCGTTCTTAAGCCGAGTTATATGGAGAGAAAAAGCCCGCACTAGGACTAGTAATTACTATTTTGGTAATTATAGGCCCATTTCAATGATTAGTGCGGTTTGCTATTTCTATCGTAAGTATAGAAGCTTTTGTTGGCGAGGCTTCTTCGAAAATAATAATAATGATAATAATACAATAGATGTAGCACGCTCGGAAAGCTCAATCTCTTTCTAGGCAATTTACACTTGATGCAAAGGAAGCACGATCGAAAAGTTAGTGGTAGCATGTTCAATAAACAACAAGAATACGTGATTAGGGGTGGCAGGCACAGGGTCAACATGAAAGTTTGGTTAGTGGCGGCATGTACAGTGTCAGCACGCATAAACACATAAATGTCGAATCAAGGGGACCCACTAAATGCTCTCATTAATTGGTGCGTTTGTATTTTCTTTTTAAATGTGGTCAAGTCAGGAGATGTCGTGGAGCAAGTCGAGAGTGAGCTCCAGGCTTTCGTAGCACACGAACTAATGGAACGGTCTCCAAATCATTGTTAGGTCTCGTTTACTGTGTCGTGCTCCGTTGTACGCAAAAATTTTGAAATTTGTGTGGGATGCAGGTCTTCTTGGTCAGCATCCAGATTCGACCGAAATCCTCGTACCCTTACTGAAGCAGTGAACATGAAACTTAGGATTGCACTTAATAAGCATTCTCCCAAATATATTATGTCCGTGTGCAGAGTAATAATAATAATATAACAATAATACATTTGATATAACACCCTCAGAGAACTCAATCTCTTTCTAGGCCCTTTACATTTGCTGCAAAGGAAGCGAGATCAAATAGTTAGTAGTAGCATGCTCAATAAACAACAAGATCAACATGGTTAGGGGTGACATGCACAGGGTCAGCATGCAAGTATGGTTAGTGGCAGCATGCATAAACACCTAAAGGACGAATAACAGGGACCCACTAAATGCTGTGATAAATAGATGCGTTTTTAGTTTCTCTTTAAAAGTATTTAAAGGCACGGCCTCCAAAGAATTTGAGGGTTTGTACTAGGTATAGGTAAATGATTAGATTCCGAAAAGCGAATGGTACGATGCTTAGCCTGCGGGGATAAAATATAAATCGTATAGGTAGGCTTGAGCCAAAGAATGAAGGGACCTAAAATTGAGTGTTTTCATTTGTTCATTGAAGTCGATGCGTCGCTTGACTGGGACCTAGTGCATGTCTGTGAGAAGTGGACTGTTGTGGCAACTGCAATGCTTACTACAGACAAGCACAGCTGCAGACTTTTGCTTCAGCTTTGAGCACCTGATAACACCGGCAGGTAGACCAGCAAGCAGTGAATTACAGGAGTCAAGACCGGATATCAAAAATGCATGGATCAATTTTACTGTGGTATCCCTGTCTAAGCAAACCTGAATTTTAGCAATGTTATGTAGCTGAAAGTGGGCAAACTTTACTGTGGAGCTGATGTGGTCGTCTAATGAAAGGTCACTTTGGAACATGATCATAGATTTCGTGCAGATTCCGCGGGAATTATGCTGGCACAGCCGATTTTCAGTTGGTGCATAGCTTTGCAGCCAAGCTTTTCTGTCGTGAGCGTGGCAGTTGCCCAATCGCACTGCTTGAAGCGGACCTGCACTGGCTCCCAAAGATGCAGCATATCTACTTTCAAGGTGCTGTCTCTCACTTTTAGGTTCTTTCATTTTCCTACTATAGTCTACCTGTTGAGACTGCTCCCAGACCTATCTAGGCATCGTACCACCAGCATTCTGACTCAAATCGCTTAGTCTTGAACCTAGAGATGAAAGTCAAGCAACCACATAGATGACTCAACTTCTGCTTGGTTCTTCCTTCTTCTGTCAGAATAACACAAAAAGAATTCGAGACTAGTCTAACCTAACATTCCGTCTGCATTGAGACCAGTTCCACGTGGTGAGGGGCTTCCTTTTCCAGAATCTCCAGACAAATATTCTATTGATTCATCTGATGAGGGCAAGGGTAAACCAACCTGTTCTTCTTCAGGCACGTCAGCATGCAGTGATCCTGATCTCCACTGAGGTGCATCATAAAACCCACACGGAACAACACAGGAAGAACTCTATGACCAGGTTCGTGATTTTGACTTATCCTAGAGCAAGGTAGAATTACTAGGATCAAGATTCCAGCAGTAGAATCTTCTCGAAAGAAGATGTCACGATTAATTTATATCGAAAGCGCCACCAGCACGTAGCCTTTCTTCAGAAAGGAAAGAAATCTGGTATTTTGTTTATGAAGGGCCTCGTAAACGCCTTATAAATCATTTGTGACCCACAAGAAGGGAGGCGATCTGTAGACTCTTCGCAACTGTCTTAAGGCTGTGCTTTACACAATTAAAACCGTTTCCCACCTATTCTATTAGCGCATGCTGTACACATGAAAGAGACATGCGACAGATCTAAACAGCTACTGAATTCCATTAGGTATAACAAGTACACCTGGGCTTGCTTAGATAAGGATACCACGTCCAAGTTGGTCCATGCATTCGTGACATCCCGTCTCGACTTCTGCAACTCACTGCTTACTGGCCTACCAGCATGTGCGATCAGAAGACTGCAGCTGGTGCAAAACTCTGCAGCTAGACTTGTCTGCCGTGAGCATCGCAGTTGCCACATTACTCCACTTCTCGTCGACCTGCACTGGCTACCAGTCAAGCAACGGATTGACTTCAAGGTTTTGTCGCTCAGTTTTAGGTCCCTTCATTCTATGGCTCCAGCCTATCTCTCAGATATATTACCCCATGAGGCAAAGCATCGTACCACCCGCTTTTCGGAATCAAACAGTCTAGAAATACCTCATACAAACCTCAAATCCTTTGGAGACCGTGCATTTAGTTCGTATGCTCCCAAAGCCTGGAACTCCCTCCCCACCTGTGTCAGAACATCCCCTGACCTGACCACAGTTAAAAGGAACTTAAAAACACACCTATTTAGGACAGCATTTAGTGGGTCCCTGTGATTCGTCCTTCACGTGCTTATGCGTGCTGACACTGTGCATGCTGCCACTAACCACATTTGCATGCTGACCCTGTGCATGTCACCCCTAACCATGTTATTCATTTTGCTTGTTTTTCAAGCAAGATTTTACTTACCATTCAATTGCATTTCACTTTGCAGCAAATGTAAAGCGCCTAGAAAGAGATTGAGTTCTCTGAGTGCGCTTTATCAGGTGCATTATTATTATTATTATTATCTGGCACCTCTGCGATGATTAGTTACCCTTTTAATGGGACTGCAGCAGGGATATACAAAATAGATGTGGTACTTATATAAGTGGGATAGTCGAGCAAGGGAATTGCATATACTTGTGGAAGGAATGGACTCTCAGACGAAATGTAGCAGTTGGAGAGAAGAATATCCAGCACCCAGCTCTGGTCGAGGCTCGCCTAATCTTCCTACCACCACTTCACATCACACTGGGTTTGATGAAGAACTTCGCTTCGAAAGCCATGGACCAGGCTTAGTGAGCTTTCCGATACCTGCATGAAAAATTCCCTCCACTCTGGGTCAAAATTTTGAAGTTTTTGGACGTTCGTCCAAACAAAGACAAACCAGTTACAAATGCAATCTAAAGTTTTGGTTATTGACAGATGACTTGAATATGGGAAATGAAATTAAATTTGTCAGACCTATTTATGCCGAAAATTGTACATTGAACTAAAATAATATGACTTTTTCCCCTAAATATGACGTCCCTGGAGCGGCGTTTTTCAGCGAACTTGGTCAATAAAAGGCGCTCGGCCCTAAACGGGCGTCAGACCATCACTTAAAACTGAAAAAAGTTTAATTTTCAAAATAGTGACACGCCCCTTCGAGGTCAATGGTCCTACTGGTAGTTATAACAATCAAAATGCTTAAACCCGATCGGAACGATGGTAGCAACGTCTCTGGAGCTCAGCGCTATAACTACTTATTTTCGTGCCAGAAATATGCTTATATGCCTACCCGGCCAACGACGTTCGACAAATGCCGTCACCTCTGCACGCCTTCGAGCCTGCGCTACGATCGCTTGAGAGCTCCAGCGGTGTAGGCTCTGCTTTGCGTTCGATAGCGGTCGCATTCGGCGGCGGCGACATAAACAAATCGGGACGCGAGTGAGAGTGAATGAGACGTCCGTTCAGGCTGACAGAGTGGTCGATACGACGAAGTCAGCTAAATGACCAACGCTGCTTGCTATTGGCTGGCCAGGTTTGGGCAGCTAGCCGAATCAGGCCGCTGCCCTGGAGCGCTAGGCACGAAGTTGTTTTGACGGCGCTCATCAGATTCTGAGCGGCGTCAGCCAGCCCAGCAACGATGGATCAACCAACACGGCACCCCTGAAGGGGCTCGGGGTTCGACTATATAGTTATATAGCCGCTTTGTCGTAGGTGCTGATCTTACGCGAAAAATATGTTTGCTAGCAGCCCGGGGGCGGTTCGTGTCCCGAGTGAAGTTAGCAACGGCGCTAAAGCTAATGGGGACGGAAACCCACTTCAGGCACTGCAGCAGTAGACAGCCGTGTCTCATGACGCCATAGAGGCGGAAGCGTGGCCGCACCTCAGCTGTTGAGCTAACAATTAGCTATGATCGATCAATCGACTACTCACAAAATTCAAAACAGATGTAATAGGCCTCCATAGCTCAGTGGCTAGAGCGCTGGTCTAGTAAACCAGAGGTCGCGAGTTCAATTCTCGCTGGAGGCTAAGTTTTATTTTTGCTATATTGTTACACTATATACTTCTTTATCTAGTACCCAAAGAGAATGTAATCGCCATTCAGCTAATTCACATATGCTGTGGATAGAGCCAATGAAGCGAACGAAAATAAATTATATTATGAATGTGGTGTTGAATTATATGTATTTATTATGGATTATGTGCTAATTATATGGTAGCAGCTAAGTTCGCACATTAGCGTTCAAAGATTGAGAGTTGTCATGAGCGACGCGCAGAAGGAGACTCACTAAGATGGTGATGTAATGCAATGTAATGTATCTCCGTCTGTAACTCCATACAGCCATACAGACCAATGTGGGTGTTACGCAGGAGAGTTTTGTGTAGCACACTCACAGCTTAAGCGGCTTTCGGTACGCATTCGGTAGCCAACTGACTTCGTCTCATGCAACAAAGAGAAAGTGGGAAGCATAGCAGAGTCAGGAGAGCAGTTGAGGTAGTGAGTAGCATAGAAGTAGCAGCTCAGGACGGCTGAAAAGGATTATCCATAGTCGGCAGCAGGAGAGTAGTTGTCGTTGCGTAAGAAGAGATGGAGTCTAGTGATATAAATGTTCGGAGAATTATAGAAAGAGGTGGAGTCTCAGCTAAGTAAAACATGCTATCCGGCACTCACTTTATCATCTTAAGAGTAAAGAGATGTGAAGAGTCGGTGGGGCTTTAGCCTTTTCAACGGGCTTGAAATGGATCGCATTTTCAGTAGACCAAACGTGTTCGATTCATTTGCTCTATCTAGAGGGTATTCTCCTTACCCGGCGAGCCGTTATGGCTCACTGGGTAAGGTGGTTCCGTATCACTACCTCGGCCCCGAGGTTGTGGGTTCGAGTTCTGTGGTGGGCGATTCTCCTTTGCCACAGCAAGCGGTAGTGACAGCCGTAAAGGCTCTTCTGTCGCTATACTTTCGTGTGTGCCTGTTGCTTCTCGGCCACTGGTGTGTGGTGCCCCGCTCTTGGCGGGTGGTTGGGTGGTTGGCTCGGTGCGACCTTTGATGTGGGCACGTGGCCCACCACGGTGGCTCAACACGGATGCACTCCCTTATCTGTGGTGAGTCAGCCCCTAGCTCATATATGTACCCGCTGGGGGAATAATGATCAGAGTCTTGTTCACCGCTCACGTGCGCCTGCTCGTGTCTTCGTGTCTCCGCGAGACTCCACCAGCGCTGCTGCAGCCGGAGACACTGTCACATAACAATACAAAAGAGGCTGTTAAATCGGCTAGTATTATTATATTATATAGACAGGCTGACAGGCAGAAACAGCCCCTTTACCACGGGCCAAAAGACGGCGGTAAATGATAAACACGCCGCCTGTTATTTTTATAAGAAAACAATTTTGTTGAGCTCGATGTACCACTTCGGTTTAAATAGGTCTTACGTAATAATTTTATTGATCATGTTCCAGTCATCTGACAACCGCCAAAATTTGGGTTTGCATTTATAACTAGTTTATATTCAGCACGCGAATTTCAAAAAACTTAAAATGGTTGACCATTTTTTAGGACATACCCCTTAAATTGGAAAGACTTATGAGAAACGCTGATTCTGCGGCCAGAGATAGTGAGCTTGTATTCCTTATATGGGAGATTTTAGCATCTAGACTCCACGCTCTAACTAGGTGGCGGAAAATTAATTTTTCTGGTTCACAGGAAGACCACAGAATAAGGGAGCTAAGCTTAGGTTTCTTCAAGTGACACTGTAGTACAGCACACCCGCTCAGTGGCCGCATACTAGAGTCGTGTGTTTTGCGGCAGCATGTCAGCATGGCAGTCATGTTTAAGGAACTGGCAGGTGATCGAAACAATTCAGTAACTAAGTCGCATCGGGTGGAATTTCCAGTGCTGTCCATACTGAGTACTGTTTCAGAAGATTTTTTAAGCTATGTTCTTATGCGAAGCGCGGCCAGCTTTCAATGGGTGAGCATTGCTTGTAGTCCATCAGCTGCATTTCATCAATCACTTGATTCCGACTAACGAATAGCATTGGCAGTGAATGTTTGCATCACGAGCCTGCCTTTTATAGAGCTACCTACAAATAACACCCAAGAAAGGTATCGCAGTTATATGTAATAATGATAATACATTTGTACAGGCAAGGTCAGGATTTTCAGGTTGGGGCAAGGTGCATAGCTCCCTTGGGCCTGGAGAAATTTGTTACGGAGTATAAGTACTTACTCTGTACATTGGAGGCAATAACCCCCTGCCTACACCCCTGTGTCCATCCGTTCATCGCCCCTTCACGCTTCGACTTTCGCGGCTTCACTGTATCGCGTTATTTTCAAATATATTCATTTAAAAGTTAATCAAGATAGTGAAATGGTGCAGCGTGCGCTCGGTTGTCTGAGTCAATTATACACCCGTGTATTACAATTAAAATACTACACATATGGACTGCAGGCTTATGTATTCAAGCACCACCCCCCCCCCAAATCCTTCACTGTATCTCCGTCTGTAACTCCACAAAGTCATACAGACCACGTGGGTGTTACGCAGGAGAGTTTTGTATAGCGCACTCACAGCCTAATTGGCTCTCGGTACGCATTCGGTAGCCAACAGACTTCGTCTCACGCAACAAAGAGAAAGTGAGAAGCATAGCAGAGTCAGGAGAGCAGTTGAGGTAGTGAGTAGAATGAAGTAGCAGCTCAGGACGGCTGAAAAGGATGTGCCATAGTTGGCAGTAGGAGAGTAGTTGTCGTTGCGTAAGAACTGTGGAAGCGAGTTCCACAGTCTAGGACCTGCAGAGCTAAAGCTTCTGTCGCCAACGGTCTTTAAGCGGAGGAATGGGACAGGTAATTTATTGTCCACACAGGACCTGAGGGCGCGAACAGGCTGAAACTGATGCAGCAGTTCAGCTAGGTGCGAAGGAGCCAAGCCGTGGTGGGCCTTGTGGGTCAGCGTAAGAACTTTGCTCTGTATCCTTTGCTCAACCGCTCGACCACTCCGCGTTCACGGGCAAGAACTTTTTTCCAAAATTTCAGGTGCGTGAAACAAAACCAGTCAGAGCGTGCTGTTCACTGATTGGCCATCCTATCCTCTTCCCATCCTGGCCACTGATTGGCTCAGCCTCACGAAAGTTGCAATATATTCAACAAGTTGCAGTATTTTCATGGGTTAGTGGTTGTGTGTAAGAACTCTGTGCGTAATTAAATGTATAATAACAATATGATATTGTAACGTCTAGTATGTCTTATTTCTCTTCTCGTGTCTCATATATTGGGTAATACGAGTGTAATGATGACTACAGGGGTAATATTTCCTGCCTAAAGGGCTATAATTAGGTTAAAACCCGTATTTTAGAGAGTGATGACATAAATAAAAAAATACTTCGCGGAAATTCACTTATCGCGGTAGAGTCGGGAACCGATTAGCCGCGATAAACGAGGAACGACTGCACGTGTGCGCATAATTCATTTGCATAGCACACTTGCAAAGAACTTATTCTGTATCCAGGCGCTTCACTTAGACCGCAGTGATCGAGCCCATGACCTCTGTCGTCCAAGAAAGCACCTTTGCATCTTGCTCAAAACAGGGCGGCGTAGTTGCAAGTGTACGTCGCGTCATTCATACCGCAATAAGTGGAACGACGTCAAAGACGAGAGTCGGCAGGCGTGAAAACTTGGCCAATTTGGAGGAGCCAAGGACGCCAAGTGAAGTTTGGCAGATTGACTTGACTTGACGCCCAAGCTTAAATTTAAATCGGACGACAAACTCGGCTAAAAAGATTAGGCAAGAGTGGCAGCATGCTACAAGGCTTCACCTTGTAGCGTTAAGTCGAATTATTTTTTCCGAAACATCGCAGGTCACAGCCAATTGCACTTCGGCAAAGGACGCCTCAATCGCAGAAGCATCATTAAAAATGCTGCTGTCGACCATTACTCATCTCCTTAACCGCTTCCAGATTAGCACCTCACCTATTGGTCTTTGTGGTGATCTAGCTGATCTAGTGATCGCTTCTCTAGTTTCTTTGTCAGAAATATAGATAAGATCACGAGGCCCATCCCATCCCAAGCTAACCACATTCCCTGTTAACTTCTTACCTCAGTAACCTCCCCGCTGGACTCTAGCGCAATTCCTTGCAGCACCCTAATGTCTGCATTAAAGCCTGCCACTAGTGACATCTTAAAGTTCATCACCCTGTTAAAGAGGAATACTAGTCCTCTAGACCCTATACCCACTGCCCTCCTTCTTTGATTCAGAAACCCACTGTGGCCATGTTTTACAAAAAGCACCTAGAAAAAGATTGAGTTCTCTGAGGGTGCCTCATCAAGTGTATTATTATTATTAGATATTTCCGTAGACCCGATTTTCCTTGTACCTTTCAAAATGGCTATTGCTAGGCTACTCGTTAAGAAGGCGACAGTAGACCTAGAGAGCTTGAGGAACTTTGCCCTATCTTCAACCTACGGCCATTCCTATCGAAACCACCGGAAAGAGAACTGGCAGACCAGCTAAACTCTTACATTAAAACATAGCAAGTAATTTATAGTAAGGTTTTCAAATGTAGACAGTGTAGTTCGATTGCATGCAGGTTGGTACAGCTCCTTTCCTCAACAGCTGGTGGGAGCATCCTCTAGAGGGGCCTGGGCACAGCTGTGGTCAGCTTCTAATGAGGCGTTGACACAGGCCGATAACCTGCTGGTGAACAGACGGTGGATTCACCATCGGGGTCGGCCAATGCACAGCCGGAGTCGAGGAGAAGAGACTCGAGTGCGAGAAGGGGGCGAAGGCAGTCGCGCGTCCTGCTGCTCCGTGCCTTGTGCAATAAACCGTTGGCGTTGTTCATTGGCTGGCTCTCTGATGGGCGAATCACACTACAACCAGTTCGCAGATTCAGCGTTGCTTTGGGTGTAAAATGACCTTCTCAAGAATGTAGACTTAGATAGTTCCCTCTGCTTTTATTCCGATAATAATAATAATAACAGATCTGTATAGTACCCTCAGATGCCTCTTTCTAGGCACTTTACAGATGCTGTATTGTAAGCATTACAAAATGATTGGTGGCAACGGAGTCTGTCATCGCAACATTTGTCGGGTCGATGGGGGATTGAGTTTTCCTCGGTGTGCTTAAGCATGTGCTTGTTCTCCCACTGGCATTTTATCACATAAAATATTGCATTGCTTCCTGTACAGCAAACGTAAGGTGAACAGCCAGAGACTGTGTTATCCGAGTGCGGTCCATAAATGTATCGCTATTGTTATTAAATGAAGCCCGTTGTAAGGAATGTGGCAATATTTCGATACAATTGGCATAAAGCGATAGAAGAGTCGGTATCTGGCGTTGTCGCCTTCTTGACGAGTAGCCTAACAATAGCCATTTTTTAAAAGTACAAGGAAAAACCGGAGACTACAAAATATCTAATAATAATAACAATGCACTCAATAAGGCACCCTTGGAGATCTCAATCTTTTTCTAGGCGCTTTTCTGGTGAAAGCAACTAGATCGAGCAAGATCGAGGCGAAGCAGATGGCAAGCCTTTCGAGTCGCATAACGGAATAGCCCTGTGCTAGGGCATCCCTATCTTTTTATGCACTTTGGGAAACAAAACTTCAATTTCTCCCTAGTAAGTTTCCGAGATCTACACAATCTTGCGAGCTATGAGACTTTCCTTCCAACGATTTAAGGAGCGTAGTTATACGAAAATCTGAAGGTAAGGTGATCTTAACATTGATGGATGGCGGCAAGGGGAATTTTTAATAGACTGCTGCAAACCAATGAGAATTTTGAGTTTTTTTTAGCTAAGCACAAGATTTCTGTATTGAACTATTGTTGCAGAAAACTATCTACGGCGGAGAGAAACAGAAATAAAAGATTGGCAGCAGTGCGGTTTATCTAGTGCAATCAGTCGCTTACATTTGGTACAAAACTCTGCAGCTAGGGTTGTCTATCACCAGCGTCGCAGTTGCCACACACACACACACACACACGCACACGCACACGCACACGCACACGCACACGCACACGCACACGCACACGCACACGCACACGCACACGCACACGCACGCGCACGCACGCACGACACACACACACACACACAACACACACACACATGCACCTGTTTATCGCAGCATTTAGAGGGTCTTTTGATACTTCTTTTTGTGTGGTTATGCGTGCTGACACCGTGCATTCTACAACTAATCATATTTACATGCTTACAGTGTACATGTAACCTTTAACCATGTTGTGTTTGTGGACACGTTGCATATTACCACTAACCATTTTTATCATGCTTACTTTACAGCATACAGAAAGTGACTACAGAGATTAGTTTCTCTGAGGGCGCTATACAAATGTATTATTATTATTTGGTAACCCGACATTAGTGCGCTGGGAAAAGCGAGAACGACATAAGCAAGCAGGTAAAAGCTCGCGCTAAAATACGTGCAAAAATAATTCTATGGAATGCTGGTTTAAAAACATATTCATAATTTGAGTATTTTATTAGAGAACATAAGTGCATACAATAATAATAATAATAATAATAATAATTCACTTGATAAAGCTCCCTCAGAGAACTTAATCTCTCTCTAGGCGCTTTACATTTGCTGTAAAGTGAAATGCAATTGAATGGTAAGAAAAATCATGTTTGAAAAACAAACAAAATGAATAATATGGTTAGGGGTGACATGCACAGGGTCAGCATGCAAATGTGGTTAGTGGCAGCATGCACAGTGTCAGCACGCATAAGCACATCAAGGACGAATCACAGGGACCCACTAAATGCTGTCCTAAATAGGTGTGTTTTTAGGTTCCTTTTAAATGTGGTCAGGTCGGGGGATGTTCTGACGCAGGTCGGGAGGGAGTTCCAGGCTTTGGGAGCATACATACTAAATGCACGATCTCCAAAGGATTTAAGGTTTGTACGAGGTATTTCTAGACTGTGGGATTCCGAAAAGCGGGTGGTACGCTGCTTGGCCTGATGGGGTAGTATATCTGACAGATAGGCTGGAGCCATAGAATGAAGGGACCTAAAAGTGAGCGACAAAACCTTGAAGTCAATCCGTTGCTTGACTGGGAGCCAGTGCAGGTCGGCGAGAAGTGGAGTAATGTGGCAACTGCGACGCTCACGACAGACAAGCCTAGCTGCAGAGTTTTGCACCAGCTGCAGTCTTCTGATCGCACATGCTGGTAGGCCAGTAAGCAGTGAGTTGCAGAAGTCGAGACGGGATGTCACGAATGCATGGACCAACTTGGATGTGGTATCTTTATCTAAACAAGCCCGAATTTTACCAATGTTATGAAGCTGAAAATAGGCGGATTTGACTGTGGAGCTGATATGGTCGTCTAACGAGAGGTCGCTTTGGAATATGACACCTAGATTTCGAGCTGATTCAACTGGAGATTTGCTGGCAGAGCCAATTTTGAGCTTCAGCCTTTCCAATTTCTGAATCACACTGGGTTTGCCCATAACTAGTAAGTTAGTTTTATCATCGTTAAGTTTTATAAAATTCAATATAACTCACTTAACATTATAATGTATGTCAGCTGTTAAATGTATTTTGAAATGTTAAAGTTACCTAGAAATAGTTATTATAGTTATTATAGCAAATAATTTAAGCCTATTTTTGTATTAGTTGTTCAGATTGTGTGTGATTCCTTGAAGGTACTTTTCCACGAGAACTTGTCCTTAGGGTGGTTTTCAACACTGGGAAGACCGTTGCAACCGTTCTATGCAGAGTTAGTTTCATATTTTATTTCTAGTTATTCTCACTGCTTACTGGCGTACCAGCATGCGCGATCAGGCGATTGCAGCTGGTGCAAAACTTTGCAGCTAGGCTTGTCTGTCGTGAGCGTCGCAGTTGCCACGTTACTCCACTTCTCGCCGACCTGCACTGGCTACCAGTCAAGCAAGGGATTGACTTCAAGGTTTTGTCGCTCACTTATAGGTCCCTTCATTCTATGGCTTGAGCCTATCTCTCAGATATACTCCCCCATCAGGCCAAGCAGCGTACCACCCGCTTTTCGGAATCCCACAGTCTAGAAATACCTCGTACAAACCTTAAATCCTTTGGAGACCGTGCATTTAGTTTGTATGCTCCCAAAGCCTGGAACTCCCTCCCGACCTGCGTCAGAACATCCCCTGACCTGACCATATTTAAAAGGAACTTAAAAACACACCTATTTAGGACAGCATTTAGTGGGTCCCTGTGATTCGTCCTTCACGTGCTTATGCTTGCTGACACTGTGCATGCTGCCACTAACCACATTTGCATGCTGACCCTGTGCATATCACCCCTAACCATGTTATTCATTTTGTTTGTTTTTCAAGCATGATTTTACTTACTATTCAATTCCATTACCCTTTGCAGCAAATGTAAAGCGCTTGAAAGAGATTGAGTTCTCTGAGGGCGCTTTATTAAGTACATTATTGTTATTATTATTACTATATTTTATAATTATGTTTGCGTAGCAGTAATTTCATTGTTAATGCATTTCACAGCTTGACACACTATTGCTACTTCCACATCAGTCGTGCAATACAATATTTGATTTTTCATGGTCACTAGAAATTGATATGGAGAACAGAAAGGCAGTTAGATCGACTAAATCATACATAAAAAATTATATTCGCGTGCTTTTTTCGGTAGACTTTGTTATGGCGCCGTGTTATAGTATTATCATTATTATGGCTAGCAACTTGAATACTTCAATGATAAACCCGGTTTCAAGTTTCTTTGATTTGAGAGTTCCTTGGTCATGCTAACACCTAAGTAAAAATCTCCTTTTCAATCCCAATTCTAAAGCAGGTTGACAGTGAGTTCCAGGCTTTGGGAGCATACAAGCTAAAGGCATGGTCTCCAAAGGATTTGATATTTGTACGAGGAATGGGTAAAAAGTTTGATTCCGAAAAGCGGGTGATACGATGCTTAGCCTGGTGGGGGAGTAGATCTAATAGTTAGGCTGGGGCCAATAAAAGAAGGCACCTACAAGTGAGCGATAAAACCTTGAAGTCGATCCGTTGCTTGACTGGGAGCCAGTGCAGGTCGGCAATGTAGGGTGAAATGTAGCAACTGCGACGCCCACGATAGAAAAGCCAAACTACAGAGTTTTTTGCCAGCTGTAAGAGCTTGGTTTCGCAGGCCGGTAGCCCTGCAAGCAGTGAGTTACAGAAGTCAAGACGGGATGTCCCAAATGAATGGACCAATTTAGTTGTGTTAATGGGCGACAAAAAGCTCCAGCTTTGAGTGAATAATGTAGATAATCTTCATTTTAATGCACCCTCCAAATTGCACGCAATTGTGCTTACGAACTCTCACGCAAACAGGCTGCCAAGACGCTGGCCTGCAACGCAATTAACCACATCCACTTAAACAGTTTTGGGCGGTGTCGTGCACTTCGTGGTAACAGCCTGGCCAAATATAGCAATCCGTCGCAAAGTGACTAGAAATAGATCGCGATGAGCTCTATTTCTATTGCATATTACAGCGAACAGTGTTGATTGCACACCTACGTAAATGCAAGCCATTGCGCATCCACACTCTCGGGCAATACACGGAAATTGCCTGAAATGGCCTGGGCAAATACGGCCATCCACTCGAATCCACCAAAAACAATATTGAATTCGTTATTCCAATGGTCAAATTTTTGTTGCACATAGTTCTAGACTCAGTTCAACATACACCCACAAAGTTTCGCTCTTTTTTGCATGTGCGTTCTTAGACAATTCACTGCAATCGAGTGCGACGGTCCGGTCCAAAACCGCAATCCTAAACATTGCCCCGAAAACGAACAGAAATTATACACTAAATGCTCTAATTTAGACTTGACATTACTCTCGCTTTGTTTAAAATGTAAATGCACAATTTCTCTACAATTGTCTGGGGCACTCACAAGCAAGGGATTACAGTCGACTGTATTGGCCTGAGCCAATGCAGCAATATACTTACCAACTGGATTCCGCTACAAAATATCCAGAAACACGCTTTCTCGATGCTCCAATTGTTAAGATATCTTAAAATGCTCAATGTTTAAAGTACAGCCACATGATTGTAGCCAATTTCGCACATAAACTCGCCGGCCATGCATGGCAATGGACAGCAAAGGCCTGGCTCACAGCCGCAATCCACTACAGTCCACTTGCCATTTTTAATGCTTGCTTTCGAACGTTCCGTTGCAATTGAGTGCAATAGCCCGGGAAGATGCTGCAATCTATTAAAATCCATCGTAAATCGACCACAAACAAGCTGTGGAAAGCAACAGTTTATTTTAGCATTGCAGTGCACTCCGTTAAAAGTGCTGTCATAATATCTTAACCCAGTAGGCACGTAAAGTCTCTGGCAATGCAAAGCAATCAATTTTTATGGCTCGGGCCAATGCCACAATTCATTTGCAAGTCATCGCTACTCCTCCAGAAATTGGTTTCTTGAAGCTTCAATTTAAACGGTGCACCTCACAGTACTGGGTTTTAAGCGAACTGGTAAGGATCTTCAGGCACTGAGCATGTTCATTCTTGGCTAATGCACACTACTGTAACGCAGTGGCCCGTGCAAGCACCACCATCCACTGCTATTCACCACAAATACACCAGAAATTGGTCATTACAGCTGAAAAATCGACTCATTTTGCAATACGATTTGATTCAAGCCAGTGAACTATAGTGAAAGTTACGAAGTGCGGTGAAGCACTTTTTAACTCGTACAGTCTAGAGAACAACCCTGCTAACGCGTATGCACCGAAAAGCCAGCCCGTCGTCACATGCAGCCATGCCTCCTTGAAGAAAATAATTGTACCGTCCAGCAAAAGATTTGGAATAGGGGTAGCGGAACGAGTTCCAATTACTGCCAATAATTAATGATAACAATCATAATAATATTAATACTGCTGCATACCTCCCTCCCAGAGAACTTAATCTTTTTCTAGGTACTTTACATATGCTTTAAAAAAGGCGCTATCACATGGTTAGAGGTAACGTGTACAATGTCAAGAAGAATAACACGGTTAGAGGTGACACGCATTGGGTCACTGTGCAAATATGGTTAATGATAGCATGCACAGAGCTAGCACACATAAGCACATAAAGGAAGAATCGCAAGGAGCCACTAAATGCTGTGATAAATAGGTGCGTTTTTAGCTTCTTCTTAAATGAGCTAATTAGTGAACCGACAACACATCGGTTTATGCTTTAGGATAACTGCGGATAGACAGTGGGTACCCGAGACTATATGATCTACATTGCCCATTCCAGCGGTCGGTCAAGCTAAGGCTGAAAAGCAGACAGTCATTACAGCAGCCACAATCCTGCCAATCACAGCAACGTTTGCACACGAGGCAAAAAGTAACTCCACCGGTTCGTCAATTGTGTATGGGAGTGACTAATCACATCCATGCTCTGGCAAGACAACCCAAAACCACGTTACAGGCGTGCTGGTACACAGCCATGCTCGCGATCATGCATGACACACTCCGACGTCATTGTGTTTAAGCTATTTTACATTTTTAAGTCGCAAGTGAATTTTACAAAATATTTCAATAAAAACTAGGAGGCAATAGTTAGGTGCCTTGCTCTCCTGTCAGCGAATCTGTTATCTCGAATGAAAGGAAAGAGTACTGCATTTATAAAGGCACGCGTCTGTCAGTCAGTACCATTTACCGAGGTGCCGACGCAGACGTGCGGCACTAACCTTTCAGGCTTGCAATTGTGCTTGAGTTTACCACACGTCAGACCAAAGCTGTCATAACTAAAATCAGGCATTTGTTACCTTACCGCTTCCTCTGTTGCTAGGCTCAAGCTTGTCACCGAGCAGAGCTGCTAATTTCGAGGCAACGAAATCCGAAACCAGAAACCTGATGTAATTTGAGTGTATGCCAGCTCCTCTGATGAGCCTGTGATGTTGCATGGACACCGGCCGGTAACCCCTGGTGGCCAGATGGTGAATTCACCATCAGGGTCGGCCGCTGCACAGTTGTGGTCCTCGATGAATCATCGGGGTCAACTGGAGGAGTGGAAGGAGAGAGGAGTGTGAGAAGGGGGCGAAGGCAGTCGTGCGTCTTGCTGCTCCGTGCTTTGTACAATAAACCGTTGGCGTTGTTCTGGGCATCGGCTGTCTCTCTGCTGTGCGAACAAACTACACCTGAAGGCATGTTTGCTGCGAAAGCACGTTCTGGCAAATGTCCATCCTCCCCCCCCCCCCCCCCCCCCCCCCCCCCCCCCCCCCCCCCCCCCCCGCTCGGAAAAGTGGTCCGGTGGGGCTTTCGCCTCCGCCCTGTTTTCGGTCAAGTCAGCTGCAGCAGCGGCGTGGGATGTTCGTACGAAACGACGGTAGCGACTGCTAAAAATAAAGCACCACGCCACACCACCCCTTGGGGCCGGTGGTTTCCTGCGCCTGCGAGCGAGCGACGGGGCACGTCCGCCGCTCTTTGACTGACGAGGATTTAACGCGACGGACCTACGACCGCACAGAAGTCGCCGAGAGATTGAGTGCGAAAGATGCCGTAGCTGCAGAGGACTATTATCCGTAGCCGACCTCAGTTTCCGTCGACGGGAGAGCTTATCGAAATGCCGCGCCGCCTCATTGTCTCCAAAAGGCAGATCCAGGATTGAACAAATCGTTTACTGTATAGCTAAGCCTCCATAGCTCAGTGGCTAGAGCGCTGGTCTAGTAAACCAGAGGTCGCGAGTTCAATCATCGCTAGAGGCTACCAGTTTTGCCTGATGCAAAAGCGTCGGGTTATTAATTATGTTTACTTCTGAGAGAGCGACGATAGCCAGTTTCGCGTTTGATGGGAAGCACGGTCTGCAATAAGCTTGCTTTAGATGAGGATGAACGTTAGATGCGAATGGGAAGTGACGGTATATTTCGGGAAATAGTCGGAGAGCCGCTGTTTTTATTAGAAAAGAGCCTTTCGCTGCACTTTCGCGGACGCTGTGTAAAGCGGCCGTGCAGGGACAGAGATAGGAAGGCTTCGCGAATGCCTAAAGCGCGATTTGTGTTGTCAGCGTAGCTGTTCCAGGCGGCAGTCTTACCTCAACTAGCGTTCCGTCCTGGCTAAATGAAAACCCGACTAGTGCAACATATCCACAAAGATATACAGATTCAGCTTCCTTGAGAAACGCACGTGTTTTTTATAAATAAATAGATAATTCATGTGTACAGCGCCCCAAGAGAACTTTATCTCTATTCAGGCGCTTCACATATACCTTGGGGCTCGAGCCCACAACCTCAGCCAGTCCTTGGTTGGGGCGAGCACCTTAACCACTGGACCAAGCCTCGGGAGCTGAACGCATCGGCTCACGGTTACGACCGGTCTTAGTTGCTCTAGCAGACGTTCCAATTCTCGGAACGTCGGCCGCACGGGGTCAACCGGCTCGCCCTGTGCAGTCGAAGGTTAGGGCCGACGAATTGGCGTTAGGAATGGCGCGACTCGTCGTCGTCGCTTGCTCCGCGCTTTCCACCAGTGCGCGAGCCCATGCGGACGCTATCATTTCTACTCTACGTTTTCTTCAACTGAGCTGCCTGCCCGACGCCAGCGTCCACTCCCAACTATCTATGTACAGTGTGTGCGCCGCTCGTCTGCAATAGCCGGTTCACAATACCGATGTCCTTTCCAGAACGCTAGCTTTCATGCCGAATCTACGCTTCCTTTTCAGAGTATTTAAAGAGCCTCTAAAGAGAGCGCTCTAAAACAAATCTCTTACCGCTATCTCTATCACTCCGCGAGCATTTCCTCTCGAGCCGCTTCTCCCACCATCCACGCCGAAGGTGATTGATTTATTGCGGCGCTTTAAGCATGTAGGCCGCTGGAGTTTGTGGTCATGCTATTCGCTGCGGTCAGCTTATGACCAAGCCATGCTTATGGCCTAGCGGATATATGGAGCTGCCGCTGGATTAGCTGCCATGCCGGTTTCTGGGGAATGGTATCTGTGGGCGAGTGGCGGCCTACACAGGGGGGGGGGGCAGTCGGAACGCCGGCAGAGGGCCGGACGGCAGCGTTTCGGGAGCCATTCAAAGATAGCGAATCATTCGAAGATAGTGAGTATAATGCTTACGGAAAAATGCACTCTGACAGTTGAAAGTTAGATTTAAAGATTTGGAAAGGCCGAAAGTGAGATAGTACCGCAAGTGAGAAGCGGCATAAAGAGCAAAGGATTGTGATAGTGCACAGCGCGTAGAATATACAGCGTAGCTCTCGCGAACAGAAGCGAGAAAAGCTGGGAAAGTTACTCGGCATCGCACGGCCAAAACTAAAAACACGTGAGTTTCGTCAAACTAAAAGCTGAGAAAATTCTTTCATTTGTCCTCCTATGAAGGTGGTGCCACATTGAGAAAAGACTGAAAGATTACCTGTGACTGGACAGGCTCGCTACCTGGGGTAGTGGACATGGCCCGCAATGCAAAGTAAAGTTGAAGTTCCACGTGATTCTACGCGACTATGGGCTACAAGTTACTGTGATATAAAAATGCATGTGTGTGAATATTATAGAATTACTAAAAATTGTTGAAACATACACGTATATACTGTTCTTCTTAAAATCCCAGATTGCATTCAGAACTGATTTGCTCGTTTTACTCACTTTCACACTGATGTGTACGGTTGTTGTAGCTGCAGACCTACGGCAGCTTACAGGAATAGATTGCGTAGCTGTTTAACTTTTGCGATTTTTATGGAGACATATGTAATCATATATGGAATAATCACGATCCTATAAAAATCTAGAGTTCGAATGTGTGGCAAGATTTTACAGTAATTCATTTTCGTTTCGTGAACTAGCAAACATCGCGTTTTCCTGCTGTATAATAGAATAGCTGAACTAAGCTCTTGGAGGCAGCTAAGTTCGCAGATTAGCGTTCAAAGATTGAGAGTTGTCATGAGCGACGCGCAGAAGGAGACGGTGACTAAGATGGCGATGTAATGCAATGTAATGTATCTCCGTCTGTAACTCCACAAAATCATACAGACCACGTGGGTGTTACGCAGGAGAGTTTTGTGTAGCACACTCACAGCTTAAGCGGCTTTCGGTACGCATTCGGTAGCCAACTGACTTCGTCTCATGCAACAAAGAGGAAGTGGGAAGCATAGCAGAGTCAGGAGAGCAGTTGAGGTAGTGAGTAACATGGAGGTAGCAGCTCAGGACGGCTGAAAAGGATTAGCCATAGTCGGCAGCAGGAGAGTAGTTGTCGTTGCGTAAGAAGAGATGGAGTCTAGTGATATAAATGTTCGGAGAATTATAGAAAGAAGTGGAGTCTCAGCTAAGTAAAACATGCTATCCGGCACTCACTTTATCATCTTAAGAGTAAAGAGATGTGAAGAGTCGGTGGGGCTTTAGCCTTTTCAACGGGCTTGAAATGGATCGCATTTTCAGCAGACCAAACGTGGTCGATTCATTTGCTCTATCTAGAGGATATCCAGGGTTCTATTTTGGATCTGATATTTACTTATTGCTTGTTATTTGGTCAGGTCGTTGTGGGTCTCCGAGTTTGTCATCAGGCGCTGTGCACAGGTCATCAGGCGCTGGCCCAAACAAAGAACTTCAATCAAGAGAGTGCCCCACCATTCAAGTAGTTCAAGTTTATGTGTGTGCGATAAGCAAAGGGGCTAGCCACGATTTTAGGGTGATTTCTGCGAGCTATGTAAATGTGTGCTTTAGTGTTTTTTTAAAGCTTAGCCTATTAAGAAATTTTCACAGGTACTACTCTCTTAAATAAAGTGAACTACTTGCTGTATATTGCTGTTCGTGATACTTGCTAAGCTGATCAACGAATCCATAAAATTCCCTATCCTCTATTCAGCCTGAAATCTTTATCAATTCATAGGTTCGTAAATCTGTCGTGACTGCGGAACTCACTCCAGCAATTCTCACTAGCGGAAATCTTCTCTCTTCCCGCGGAACTCTTATGCGAACGGGAACCACGAGTGAAACGGCTCGACTTGTGAGCTAAGCCGACGCTACGTCGTAATAGCAATAATAATAATAATAATCGTAACAACTATACACTTGATGAAGCACCTTTAGAGAACTCGCTCTCTGTCTAGGCGCTTAACATTGGCTGCAAAGGAAACACGATCGAATAATGAGTGGTATCATGCTTGATAAACAATATGAATTAAAAGGTTAGGGGTACCAAGAACAGGTTCAGCATGCAATTGTGGCTACTGGCAGCATGCACAGTGTTAGTATGTATAAGCACATAAAAAGACGAATCACAGGGACCCAATAAATGCTGCCGTAAATAGGTGCGTTTTAAGTTCTTTTTCAATGTAGTCCGATCAGGGGATGTCGTAAAGGAAGTCAGGGGTGAGTTCCAGGCTTTGGGAGCACACGAACTAAGTGCACGGGTCTCCAAAGGATTTGAGGGTTGTACGAGGTATCGGTAAACAGTTAGATTCAGAAAAGCGAGTAGTCCGATGCTTGGTGCGGTAGGGGAGTAGATCTGATAAGCAGGCTAGAACCAAAGAATGAAGGGACCTAAATGTGAGCGACATAACCTTGAAGTCGATGCGTTGCTTAACTGGGAGCCAATGCAGGTCGGCGAGATGTCGTGTGATTTGGCAACTGCGACACTCACGACAGACAAGCCTAGCTGCAGAGTTTTGCACTAGCTGTGAGCACCTGATTGCACATGCCGGTAAGCCAGCAAGCAGTGAGTCTCAGAAGTCAAGACGGGATGTCACGAATGCATGGGCCAATGTAGATGTGGTATCCCTGTCTAAACAGGCCCTAAGTTTAGCATTGTTACGTAGCTGAAATCAGTCAGGTTTGGCTGTGATGCTGATGTGGTCGTCTAACGAGAGGTCATTTTGGAACATGACACCTAGATTTCGAGCTGATTCAGCAGGAAGATAAGCTGGCAGAGCCAATTTTGAGCGTCAGCCTATCCAATTTCTGAAACACACTAGGTTTGCCCATAACTACTAAGTTAGTTTTGTCATCATTTAATATAGGAAAATTTGCTCTCTTCGATGATCGGATGTCATCAATACATGCAGCAAGTGAGTTGACAGGCATATGAAGACTACTAGTTCTTACGCTGACCCACAAGGCCAGCCACGGCTTGGCTCCTTCATACCTAGCTGAACTGTTGCATCAGTTTCAGCCTGCTCGCACGCTCAGGTCCTGTGTGGACAATAAATTACCTGTCCCATTCCTCCGCTTAAAGACCGTTGGCGACAGAAGCTTTAGCTCTGCAGATCCTAGACTGTGGAACTCGCTTCCACAATTCTTACACAACGACAACTACTCTCCTACTGCCGGCTATCCTTTTTATCCTTTTTATCCTTTTTTTTGTCCCTTTTGGCACATCTTTTTCAGCGGTCCTGAGCTGCTGCTTCCATGCTACTCACTACCTCAACTGCTCTCCTGACTCTGCTATGCTTCTCACTTTCTCGTTGTTGCGTGAGACGAAGTTTGTTGGCTACCGAATACGCACCGAAAGCCGCTTAGGCTGTGAGTGCGCTATACAAAACTCTCCTGTGTAACACCAACATGGTCTGTATGACTTTGTGGAGTTACAGACGGAGATACATTACATTACTGTAGGTCGTACCAATCGATCCTAGCAAAGGCTAAGTTTAGCTTCTATAAAAACATTGTTAAATCACAGATGCACAATCTAAAAATGCTGATGTCGACGATCAACCATCTCCTCAACCGCTCCCAGATTAGCTCCTTACCTGATGATCCTTGTGATGATCTAGCCGATCGCTCAATTCTTTGTTCAAAAGATAGACAAGATCAGGGAGTTTATCCCTACGATGACAATATCCCCACTATATTGCTGTTCCCCGATTCCTGGTTGCACCTCCATGTCTACATTTAAGCAGGTCACTAGTGATCTAGTCCTAAATTTCGTATCCCAATCAAAGAAGACAACGAATCCTCTGGACCCTATTCCCACTGTTCTGCTCCTACGTTGCATTGATCTGCTGCTGCCATGCATAACTAACATCTCTAATATGTAACTAGCCTCAGGTCATGTCCGAGCACTTTTCAAAAAAGCTGTAGTCAGGCCACTTCTCGGGAAAGCGACACTAGACCAAGAGAACTTGAGCAACTACCGCCCAGTCTCCCTTCTACCATTCCTATCTAAGACACTGGAACGGGTCGTGGCGGACCAGCTGAACTCATATATCGAAACTTCAAACCTTGCTAGTAAGTTCCAGTCTGGCTTTAGAGCTAATCACTCCACAGAGTTAGCATTGCTTAGGGTGTACAACTACCTACTTTGTAATTCAAACATGGGTGGAGTGTTTCTGCTTGTTTCGCTCGATTTTTCGGCATCTTTTGACACCATCGATCACAAAGTTCTTCTTGAGCACCTCTCATCTCGCCTGGGCATCACTGGCACTGCTCTGCAATGGTTCAGGTCCTATCTCAGATGGAAACTCCAGAGTATTGACGTGAATGGACAAAGATCATCCGAGGAACCTCTGAAATATGGGGTACCTCAGGGCTCCGTGCTAGGTCCGGTTCTTTTCACGGTTTATACTCTCCCTCTTGCTGATGTGATTGCCAAGCACGATCCAGGTTTTCACCTCTATGCGTATGACACTCAGTTGTACCTTTGCTTTGATCCTTCCCAGCCCTCCAGCACCTCGAATTCTCTCAACTCCCTTGCTGCATGTATTGATGACATTCGCAAATGGATGGCAGCAAATTTTGAAAAACTAAATGATGATAAAGCTAACTTACTAGTTATGGGCAAACCAAGTGTGATTCAGAAATTGGAAAGGCTGACGCTCAAAATTGGCCCTGCCAGTATATCTCCTGCTGAATCAGCTCGAAATCTATGTGTCGTGTTCCAAAGTGACCTCTAGTTAGACGACCACATCAGCTCCACAGTCAAATCTGCCTACTTTCAGCTACATAATATTGCTCAAACTCGGGCTTGTTTAGATAAAAATACCACGTAAGTTAGTCCATGCATTTGTGACATCCCGACTTGACTTCTGTAACTCACTGCTTGCTGGCCTTCCGGCACGTGCAATCAGGCGACTACAGCTGGTGCAAAACTCTGCAACTAGGCTTGTCCGTCGTGGGCGTCGCAGTTGCCACGTCACACCACGTCTTGCCGACCTGCACTGGCTCCCAGTCAAGCAACGAATCGACTTCAAGGTTTTCTCGCTCACTTTTAGGTCCCTTCATTCTTTGGCACCAGCCTATCTCTCAGATCTACTACCCCACCAGGCTAAGCATAGTACCACTGCTTTTCGGAGTCCAACCGTTTACCAATACCTCGTACAAACCTCAAATCCTATGGAGACCGTGCATTTAGCTCGTATGCTCCCAACACCTGGAACTCACTCCCGACTTGCATCAGAACGCCACTGACTTGACCACATTTAAAAATAACTTAGAAACACGCCTATTTAGGACAGCATTAAGTGGAACCCTGTGATTCGTCCTTCATGTGCTTATGTGTGCTGACACTGTGCATGCTGCCACTAACCACATTAGCATCCTGACCCTGTGCATGTCACCCCTAACCATGTTATTCATGTTGTTTATCAAGCATGATTTTACTTACCATTCAATTGTGTTTCCCTTTGCAACAAATGTGAAGCGCCTAGAAAGAGATGGCTTTTTCTGACGTCGCTTTATCAAGTGGATTATTATTATTATTATTATTATTATTAATATTGAGAGAATTCGAAGTGCTCGAAGGCTGGGAGGGATCAAAGCAAAGGTACAACCGAGAGTCATCCACATAGAAGGGAAAGCCTAGATTGTGCTTGGCATCACGTCGGCAAGAGGGAGAGTATAAACCGTGAAAAGAACCGGACCAAGCACGGAGCCCTGAGGTACCCCATATTTCAGAGGTGTTGCTGATGGTCTTTCTCCATTCAAATCAACACTCTGGAGTCTGCCACTGAGATAGGACCTGAACCATTGCAGAGCAGTGCCAGTGATGCCCAGGCGAGATGAGAGACGCTCAAGAAGAACTAGGTGATCGATAGTATCAAAAGCTGCCGAAAGATCGAGCAAAACAAGCAGAGATACTCTACCCATGTCTGCATTCCTACAGTTTGTTGCTCGAACCCTTCATTTTGAGCACTTGTGGATTCCAGAAGGTGGCCGTTGTAGACGGATCTTTAAACTCGACAAGGTCCTAGACACACCTGTTACCTGTAATCTGTAGCCCCACCCACTATGTGCATATAGTGTCCATGCCGAGCAGTTTGCCTGAGGATAATGTCAGCGAACAGAAAAAGTCAAGCAACAGCGATCGTCCTCACAACAGCCAGCTTCAGCAAGTGGCAGCAGACGGCAGACAGCCTGAGGCAGACAGTGTGCTCTCTCTGCTCATTTCACTTGCACTTGTAGGGCAGCACCCTCTCAACACGGCTTTCCAAACAGTACCCGAACCGACAAAACTACGTAGCCAAACAGTGTCGGCTCTCAACTCGGAGCACGTCGATGCCAGAAGCCAGTGTCTAATAGGGCTCTTGAGCCTGTAAAGCACGCTCCATCGCGAGTAGCTGCACAGTCGGACGTGGGACAACACTACGGCGTAAGCACACAACCCATGCTCCTTTTTTGAGTGGGGGTCGCTTGACAAACTTGAACGGCAAGCTAGGGCCAAATGAACGTGGGCACCGCACACAAAGCAGACTCTTTTTCTCAGTCCTGGAAAACCTACTTGATACTGACGACTCATGTGCACGAGCTCAAAGCAAAAGAAATTTGTCGGATCCGTGCGAATGCCAGCAGCACTCGGCGTCTGGCTAGCTCGCTCGATCCGCCGGCAAAGCAGCTCTCTTCCGTTGCCACAGCAACGATTTCCTTGCCCTCTCGACAAGCCGATGCAGCTCAAGCTCTTCGACGGACACGTGCTGCTCGCAGCTGCCTCCTGACATCGTCGGGCAGCATGGTGACGATTGTTGTTACTAATAATAATGATAAAAATATTAATACTAATAACGATGACGCTTTCTGTAGCTTTTTCCATCCGCCATTGGCGAAGCTCCGCCCACAGGTAGTCATGGGTTCGCTTTTTATTAGGTAGTAGAAAATAAATGTCAGTAAGCTATACAGCTCCTTCAGCTTGTTGAACAGCAACTGCCGCGTGCCTTCTGTTTACCGAACCCTGTGGAAGAGGCAGAGAATGACGGAGGACGAGTCGATTTGAGCGCGGCTCTCGGACGTAGGGCCTATGCACGTTGCCCAGCGAGCCAAGTTCGCGAACGTGTGTAATCTCCAGGATGTGCCTCACGGTTGGAGTGGGCGAAGCAGTGGCGGCAGTACGGCGCCCTGATCTGGCGATATAGGCTTGCATTCTGCACGAGCTTGCTAGTGAGGATGGGGCACCGTCCGCAGATGGATATCCGCCGATGCTGAGCCTCACGGAGGAAGGTGAGCGACTGACGTGCTCACCTGCCAACTCGCGTGCTCACCACCTTTCCGGCTCCGCCTAACGACCCAATATATGTGATTGCCCCCTCTTAATTATTAGACTCCGTGTTCTTTACTCATCGTATCACAAAAGCAGGGACTCTTTCTGTACGTAGGCCTCAATCGATGCAGTCGTTTGTCGTTGGGCGCTGCATGCATGCCAGGGAGGCGGGCTCTTGAAGGCACGCCTCATTGGTCAGCTGGTGTATGCTTCCGCCGGTTTTCCCAAAGAAGTTCAAACGTGCATCTGGCCGTCGGGTTTCTGTCTTCACACCAGCAGCCCAATGGTAGTGAAAGCGCAGGCGGCAAGAGCGACGGAGAAACCGAAGAAAAACCGACTGAAACTGGCCCATTAAACGCGCCTCCTAACGTGGCGCTTCAAAGCTCGCTGCAGGATAGGCAATAACCAAGAGCTAATGCACAGTATTGCTTGCGAACTTTCGTCTTTTGGTGGCAGGTGCTTCGCTAGTCGTTCCGAATGCGAAGCTTAAACGTCAATCAAGTATTCCCCACGTTCGGGCAGCACGATATTACTTCTCGTACACGCGGAAGCAACCGAGCGAGAGCGTCGACGCTTCTGCAAAACCAGCCTTTGTAGCTTCCGATTATCCCTGACGGAAATAAGAATACGGAAACACCAATAGAACATCGATAAACCGCTTGGCGTCCATCAGTGAGGAAGAGTGGTATCGCTCGGCCACTAATCTCGATCTCCTGTATCTTAGCCGAAAGCTCCAACTCCTCGACCCGTTCGTACGACTCGCCACTGCCGTCGTCGTACTGGATGAGGTGTGATGTCGGTGTAGCGCTCCCAAGCAGCCCATTCTTGCGACACCAAAACTAGTTCGTCAGGACTCGTCTTTATACAACATCCACATAAAGCGTACTCAAGCTCCCCCGGCAAGCAAGCAATCAAGCTAGCCACCCTTCTTGCCCTTCCGTCAAGGCCGTGGAGCTCACATAATGCTGTGCATTCAGCCAGAAAGCAACAGCCGACCGCCGATGCACTGCACGCTCAAGCAGGGCTCAGGCGATTGCAGCCGGTGCTAAACTCGGCAGCTAGGCTTGTCTGTCGTGGGCGTCGCAGTTGCCACATTACTCCACTTCTCGCCGACCTGCACTCGCTACTAGTCAAGCAACGGATTCACTTCAAGGTTTTGTCGCTCATATTTAGGTCACTTCATTCTTTGGCTCCAGCCTATCTCTCAGATATGCTCCCCCATCAGGCCAAGCATCGTACCACCCGCTTTTTGGAATCCAACAGTCTAGAAATACCTCGTACAAACCTCAAATCCTTTGGAGACCGTGCATTTAGTCCGTATGCTCCCAAAGCCTGGAACTCCCTCCCGACCTGCGTCAGAACATCCCCTGACCTGACCACATTTAAAAAGAACTGAAAAACACACCTATTTAGGACAGCATTTAGTGGGTCCCTGTGATTCGTCCTTAACGCGCTTATGCGTGCTGACACTGTGCATGCTGCCACTAACCACATTTGCATGCTGACCCTGTGCATGTTACCCCTATAAAATACCTAACCATGTTATTCATGTTGTTTGTTTATCAAGCATGATATTACTCACCATTCAATTGCATTTCCCTTTACAGCAAATGTAAAGCGCCTAGGAAGAGATTGAGTTCTCTGAGGGCGCTTTATCAAGTGCATTATTATTATTATTATAAGCAGTCAGTAAATTAGTAATGGGAAACGCGACGGGCGTTGCAGGCGGTCGTTTGCCTCGGTCACGACGGGAGCGCCCACAATGTAGCCGACTGAGAGTGGTTTAAATGGTTAAAGCGTTAAGTTGAAGGGCTAAAGTGGTTCTACAATTTAAAACCATCATGGAAGTAGAGCAACGCAGCCTATTCTTGGTCGTTTACGCGGCTGCGAATCAGGAACGACTGCCGAGAGTTGGCTGCAACCGCTTATTAGCCCCTTGCCGGTTGCCTCTTCGGTTGCTAGTTGGCAATCGCGGCCTTGAGCTTGGAAGCTTGCAACCCTTTGGCCGCACATACGCCTAGCGGACGTGCACCAGCCGAGACCTTATTTTTGTGCCTCTCGCCTCAGCCGAAGCCAAGAGGATATGGTGGTCGCCGCGGCCCGGCGCCTACAGCCATCCGAGCTGTAGGCAACGGATCGTAAGGAGCAGTACCGCGCTTGCTATTCCAAACATTTGCAGCAGCAGCAGGACTGGATCGCTCGGCGATGTCTGCGTTTTGGTGCAATCAACGAGCTATGGAATTGAGCTGGCGGTAGGTGTGGAACGCATTTGGACTGTATAAAATAAGTGGGGGATCACACATGCTCAATCGCCGCTATCATTCAACCAAAGTACTCTACCTTATGCATTAGCGACCGAGATCGCTATCGGAGCGACTGTTCAGAGATCCTTCACTGCTCCAATCGAGCAAGTGCTGTTACACCTAGGCGCGAACTAGGAGCATTCGCTGTAACACCCGAGTGGAAGTTGAGACGTGGCTTAATTCTTGGGAAAGAGTAGCAGTTAACTAGCGGTCCCTCATCTGCCAGAATATTTGAGCAGCTGATTTTCGCCTCAGGAAGGCTTAGAAATGGGGATCTTCACCCTATCCTCCTGTCGCCGACGTAAGCAAGCTTTGGAAGGAGAAATTAGTGTCTAATCATGTACTCCACATATACCACGGGGCTAGACCACGACCTCTGTCATCAAGTACATTCAACTCGGCCGTGGTAGGGGCGATAACCTTTCACACAGGGCCAAGCCGGCGAGCCAAACAAGTGTGGCTGTGGCGTTCGCGACTGAATGACCATCTTGAATTCTCACCGACCCGACATACTAATTAAACGTCTACAGCTACGGCCAAGCCTGTAGCTAGGTCATAAAGAGGCCAGTTCTGCTGACAGCGGAGGAAGACCAGTCCTTCTAATACACTGGCGCCGGCTACTTCATCTGTATGGTTACAATCTTCTGCACTTTCACTGCAAGCACAAAACTTTACTTTGTATCCGAAGATCTTTCTCTCCAGCACAACAGTGTTTACAATTTGAATAGAGTCATTCGACTAAAATGCTCAGCCAAGACCCTCTCATCTGGATAGCAGGCGCGCTCGGCTCTGTCTGCTGTGCACAGATTCCACAGCGTGAGCATAGGAAGATTAAGAAAAAAAATCAATCTGGCCGCTAGTGAGGTCACACGATTTGTTTATAGGGTCACCTGTCGTGGATCTTAACTGCATTGAGCACGTTCAGAAAACCTAACCGAACCAGAAGGATCGGGGGTCGGCTGATGCGAGCTGCAGCCACGCCCACCCAATAGGGACGCAAGGACGAAGGTGAAGGCCTCAGCAATGTGGTCGCACGGTGCCCTCTCCGGCCCGCCATATTAGGTGGAGAGAATTCCGCTGGCTGTCATTTTGTCTACAATTTTACGGTGAAGAAGGACCTTTCGATGTGCATATCTGGTGATTAGTAAGTATTTGAATAAGCAGCGCGGGTGAATCAGATCAAATCAGGCTCTCCACCCTGAGCGAAGCCGGTCTAGAGTACGATGGCTTATCTGCCCCTGCATTGAAATTTGACGATTTATCCCCCACGCAAGACCGCATGTAGAATGTTGCCATGTGCGCTCGGCCACGGAGCTTTCGCTGCTGTCGAGGCCTCTTGTTATCGAGCTGCAGGTGGCTCGAAAGCCGGACTATGGCGCCATTTCACCGACGCGAGTTGTATCTATACCACGCCTTTGGCCTCATTGTAGGCTTGCCCATATCTAGCTAGATCGGTGGAGGTCTCGACCGGCTCTTGCCCTGTCCTGCGGCTCGAGCTTCCGTCGGGAGCGAGCGCATGAGGCGTTCAGATAGTCGAGATATCCGATAGTCAAGCATCTGGAGTGATTTGTGATCCATTATCTGCAGCTTCCATGCCTCCCAAGCGGTCAGCGTCTCAGAAGACTCCCGATGAGGTAAACTAGATAATAAAAATGCTAGTAATAGTAATAATACATTTGTATAGTGCTCTGATATCAGAACATCTTACAAAACAAGCTCTGCTATTTATTGTGCAGTGGCTATTTATGTCGCTTTGAGCCATTTCTGCTATGCGGTTCTTTCACAGGAAAAAGATACGGTGGGGGCCTCGGCGAAAAGAAAGAGTGGTTTTATCCCTAGGAAAATCGTACGAGAGCAATTCGATGCGACCAGCAGCGAAACCAACACCAAAAACAAAGGTAGGCCGTGCTCTTCGAAGTGAGCTACACAAATCGTGAGAATAGTGTTAAACGAACTCTGTCCTGGGTCGGGCATCTAGTTGTCCACTGCTATCACAGTGCCTTTGGGATTGGTAGGCGCTCGATGTACCTTTATCACGCCTCCGACTTGCTGCTGACCTTTGGTGTCGAGCACTTTCGTGCGTGCTTATGCATTCGCTGTCAGCATTCGGTAATCTGTCGTGAATTTTCTGTATGCAGGTAGGATAGAATGTTGAGTGTGCACATGCCCTGTATGCACTGCCATAGATCTTCACATGTCGTATAACCCTGTCCAGTGTCTGTAAATTCAATACCTGTCATCCGAGAAAGTGAACAGTCATCAATAACCAATTAGTTTGATCTAATTTATCTCGGCCTTTATCCCGATTTTTTCAGCTGCACAGTCATGCTCCACCCAGTCGACTGCAGTGGCATCATCATCTTCTCCGTCAGCGGCAGCAGTAGGTCAATCGTCTAGCCAAGCACCAGCTGTCGTGGTTAGCTCCAACACTGATGCTGGTACGGAGACATGCATGCTGCCTTTCAGTTCCCGATGCCGATGCTGCGGCTGTGCCACTCGTCTGGGCATGCAGTTTAGTGTTTCTTCGTGCCCGTTGGCGTGCATGCGTGGAAGTGGATTAGCTGTCTTGTTGCTTGCTGACGTATATCCTTACCAGTGCCGATAGCTGACTGCGCTGTCGCTGGGTTGCCTTCGTCGATTAGCTAGTCGTTTGTCGACCCCTGCTCACCGGTCGTGGAACTGGGCATTGCCATCTAGGGCGGTGGCCACACCGTTCTCTGATGAGCATCCAGCTTGGCCCAAAAAATTTGTAGATAGTATCCTATTCATCTGCCCTATTCACATGGTGGATGAAGAACTGTAACAGTCAGGTTTTGCTGCATATGCAGAGGGTGATAGAGAGCTAGCCTCTGCAAGACTTGAATTCTCATCCTGAGTCGTGAGATCCAAGCTCACTGCCTCTGGGCTAGAGCCCAGTGGCTTGCCTGCGTTGGCCCAAGACCTAAGGTGCTTGCCTTTGACAGCCGAGGTCGAGGTGCTTGCCTTTAATGACCGAGGTTGTAGGCTCGAGCCCTGAGGCATATGTGAAGTGCTAGATAGACATACAGTTCTTTGCAGATAAATTTTTGTATAAACATTGACGTTGTCACTATTTTTCCAGCAGTGCTTGAACAATTGAGAACTCGGCAGCCTTTGGTCATGTTCTGAACTAGATTCGTGGATCAGAACTGGATCAGCAAAGCTGCTGAACTCGGCAAGGCTGCTGTTGCTTCTGCCCCCTCCTCCACCCCACCCCACCCCCACTGAAAGAGATCCTTCCGTGGTGATGGACAGCTTCTTGTCATCTTGGCCCATTGGTTAAGGTGCTCGCCCCGGCCAACGTCCAGCCGAGGTCGTGGGCTCGAGCCTCGTGGCAAATGTGAAGTGCCTGAATAGCGATTAAGTTCTCTTAGAGTGTTCTACAAATGAATTATTTTTTTTTTCATCTTCGAGGCACTCACTACCCATTACTCTCTAAGAGGAGAGTGGCATTTCTCTTGGCAGCGAATGTGGCACCTGGCTTTATTTGTTTCTCGGTTCGACAGTGACAAAACATGGCTGTGCACTTTGTCCTCCTAAAGCATGCAAGTGCCATTTTCAGCCATAATCCTATGTGAGTTCTATGCACAAGCTCTTTTGCAAATGCATGATGTGCGACAGAACCACAGCGAGCTCCATCTTCCAGCACACTCTGGGCCTTTGACAGCTGACACATCGATAAGCATTATTCAATATCACACGCATCTAGCTGTTGTTCTACCATTAGGAATGAACTTGCTGGGGAGAGGGTGGAACGCTTTATGTCCGGTTTCGTATGGTTGGCTGCAGGTCCAGAGAGAAACTGTGTTTCCATTCCCCCCCCCCCCCACTCACCCCACTCAGTGAAGCCATGTTTGCATGTGTGCATGCTTGAGCCCAGGCACACCTGATGATTCAGTTGAATACGACATAAGCATGTCAGTTATGCATGTGCAAATTTGAAGATGGTTTAATCACTTAATGTCAGAAAGTAAGAGCCACATGGTGTGGAAAAGTGGCTGCAAGTACACAGTGGGCAATGATCCCCCTCCCCTGCTGGCAGCACCAATTTGTGCGAAAATAGGTATTGTAGCTTTTTTGGATTTTCAGTGGTGGACCACTTTGTTCGTTTGACAGTGAATTTTTTGTTGACACGTGGTGCTACTTTTCCGCCGGAACTGTTAGTCAAGAATGTTCTTTGCCTGCAAGTCGTAATTTTTATTTTGGCTATACCTGAGACAAGTATCCACGTGTAGTGTCCCGAATGTTACAGCTCTGTGGCAAGCTGCAGTTTGCTTAGACTGCGCAGCAGCTATTAAGTACAGGGAATGTTCGGAAGTGCCTCTTTTACCGTGAGTTTGTTGAGCTTTTTAATTCCTTTTTTTAATGTTGTTGTATTTTTGGTCGTTGTACCAGTCTTTTACTACAAGCATTGGTCGAGCCCGGGGCGGTTGTCCTCTGTTGCAGGCAGAAGCATGGGCTGTCCCCTATTCCTCCCCCCTGACCGTCAGCAACGGCAAAATTATATCCCATACTCGATGAGCAACTACATGTCAAATAAGCACTGATTGCGCTACAATTTATTATTACTCGCACGTCGTGCCACCTAAATGAAAATCTTTCGGGTCTTACCCTCCAAGAAGAAAATCGTGGCTCTGCCTCTGACTACATCCCTTGTTTGGCATGGCCCTTATCCACATTCAGACTCGAGTGATTTAACATAACACTGCTTATCTTTCTTAACTTCGTGGTTGGTGGGCTACTCACAAGGTCATGCACCCACTTTCCCTCAGCACCCAACACCGGGGTAACACTGCCACACAATCATGTACTCTCATGCTTGCTCAACTTTTTTTTCAAGTCCCAGCTGTGGACACACCTAGCGTGTATTTTTGACCGATTTGTTTGGAAAAAAAATATGAATTATACTGTAGCCATACAAGCTCATTTAATGCCGGGAGGGGTGGGATGACCGGCCTTTATCAGCATTATCACTACCGGGTCAATCCATTTACCATTATTATATAGCATGCATTGTGGCACCACACCAGGTACGATAGCATGCATTGTGGCGCCACACCAGGTACGATGTCAGTGGTGCCACTTGTCCTCTGCATCCAGCATTGCTTGATAGTTTGCTTGGTCGAACCTTTCTAGTGTTTTACGTTTTAGAAATGCCTGCCACTGCAACTGAGCTGCCGGCCAAGCGCAGGCGCATAGCGTCCATGAAAGCAAGGGCACTGGCTGAAGAAAAGGACTTGGTCGGCGACGATTTCGATGCCGATGTTGACTGCGACTCAGACGGTGCCAGCAGGCGTGCCTCACCGGGCAAGCTCCAGCGCCGCTGCCGCTCTAGTAAGCGCAGTGATCAGGCAGATCGTGCCGACCACGACTACAAGTCGGTGGCAGCTGCAGCCCCTCCCCCTGCGACCAAAAAGAAGATGAGGTAGGGGTTCGATGCAGACTCTGCATGGCATGCCGCGGCGCTCGACCTGCTGCCTGTCTTACCACCCACCGACCCGCCCACTTTGTGAACATATAGCATCGCCACCTTCCCACGGGCTTGCCGACTGACCAGGTCCTGAACCGGTGCCCTCCCCCCCTGCTTGCTCGCTTGCGCTTTGCCCTCATGCTTGGACCAGTGCAGTTTGGAGCCTGCATCGGTGAAGCAGAGCCTCGGTTCGAAGCAAGGCGAAGTGCGAAGCTACTGTGCTCGTGAGCACTCGTGGGAATGGATGCAAGAAAGTGTGGGCAGGGCTGCAGTCTCAGCTGCCTCAATGCAGTTGCCTTTGCTTGTCAAGCTCTGCCGTTACTGCTCCACCGGCACATTTTCCTCTCTGTCTCTCCATTGCAAGTCGGCTGGCTGGCAAAGCAGGTGATCACGTGCCACAGTAGTCGAGCATAGAGGGCCTGCACAAGCAGCACACGTGTGCACGAGGTGCAGCAGCAGTAAGTGGCTACCTTGAGCCTTCAGTGGCTCACTTGCTGCCACAGACATTTTGCCCTCGTACCCCCAAGCCTGGTTCTGAGCGCGTTGTTTGAGCTGATGCTAGAATGGATTAGAGAATTCTAGGATGATTTGACTGTCCCTTCTTTCGGCAATTAAGCCCTCGGCTCATTTGTAACGAAAGTCCGGGGCTCCCTTCTGGCTACGGTCACTACCTAAAATGACGTTGCATCATTTTAGTTTTGGCTGAAGACATTATTGTTCTGTTCAGCTTTCTCTTTGCCCCAGTGAACTTGTCTTTTTGGTTCCAGTTTGACTTGCGTACTCATCAGTGCATGATTCGGTGTACACTAGCCAGGTGTATACAACCAGCCATTTGACCACGCTTCTTTTACAGCATATGTAAAGTGCCTAGAAATAGATCAGGTTCTTTGAGGGTGCTATAAAAATGTGCTATTCTATTATATTATTATAGTATATTTGTTGTTATTAAGGGTCATACCAACGATGGCACTGCGTGTCTTCTTGGGTGCCTCTGCATGCTGGCATAAGCATATAATAATAATAATAATAATAATAATAATAATAATAATGCACTTGATGAAGTGCCCTCAGAGAACTCAATCTCTCTCTAGGCGCTTTACATTTGCTGCAAAGGGAAATGCAATTGAATGGTGAGTAATATCATGCTTGATAAACAAACAACATGAATAACATGGTTACGTATTTTATAGGGGTGACATGCACAGGGTCAACATGCAAATGTAGTCAGTGGCAGCACACATAAGCACATGAAGGACAAATCACAGGGACCCACTAAATGCTGTCCTAAATAGGTGTGTTTTTAAGTTCTTTTTAAATGTGATCAGGTCAGGGGATGTTCTGACGCAGGTTGTGAGAGAATTCTAGGCTTTGGGAGCATACGAACTAAATGCACGGTCTCCAAAGGATTTGAGGTTTGTAGGAGGTATTTTTAGGCTGTTGGATTCCGAAAAGCAGGTGGTACGATGCTTGGCCTGATGGGGGAGTATATCTGAGAGATAGGCTGGAGCCAAAAAATGAATCATGATACTTGATGTGCTTACATATGCTTGTCTTGCATGATATCATGGTTTCGATTATTGATTCCTCCCAGCCAGTTATAACGCACCTCTATAGAGGTTTAGTTCTTGTAGGGTGCCATATAAATGACTTATTATTATCCTTAATGTAATTATAATAATTGTTATTACTTTCCCTGTTGGTCTAAAACCTGTGCCTTGGTACCGATAGACTTCATGACATTCTATGACTTGGCCACATTTAGGAGGCAACTAAAATTCCACCTTCGGGGAATGTGTTTCTTCTGTTTGAATGGGATTGCTCATGCTATAATTTGCCTGTTAGTATTGCTAATTAGCTGAGATTAATTATCAGCTTGTGCGATGTGATGTGTTGAAAACTACCCCATATATTGCCACACAATATGTGTTATTATTTTTATTAACATAGGCTGTATTTTATATATCAAATGCTACAGAGGTATTAGGCCATCTTATCTGAACTTTGACTTTGCCCATTCAGAATAATCGCTGAAAGGGTGGCTATTCTATCTATACAAAAGGGCACTGCTGATTGATGTTCATCGAGTGGGGCGTGTGCATGCATGCTCGTTCGTGCTTGTGCGTGCTTGCGCTCTCTCCTGCATGTGCGATCTCTCGTGCGTGCGTGTGTGTGTGTGTGTGTGTGTGTGTGTGTGTAGTGTGTGTGTTCATGTGTTTGCTCGCGTTTGATCTGTTCATCCACTATCTGTGCCTGTGCACATGAGGCTTTGAACTGTTTATGGCAGCCTACTTTTGAATTTTAAACAGTCACAGTCTTTCTGTAACCAGAGACAAATATGTTAGCTGCATTTTGGCTGCCTTGGGTCTGGTCTGTGGCTAGCTCTGTATTTTCATTCGGTTTTAATGGGATGGGCACGAGTCTTTTAATACCTAGAGCTCTGCTAACAGTCAGTGCCTAGTCGTAGAAATCTTCTGATTTGGAGTAATTGTGCAGCTTTTTTGGACTGATCGGTGTGCACGCTGGTGGAGCATTTTTCTTGCTGCTTATTTATGATGGACAATTGGGTTTTTGCTTGTCTATTTGGTGATAGACAAGAGCCCCTTTTTTGATCGGCTACAGCTGACGTGGGCTGACCGGCAAGTATTGGCAAGTCGAGGCCGTTGGGATCAGATGCATTTAATTCGGTGTGGGTCGGATTGTTTGGGGTCGTGAGCAGCCACAGCTTCTGCTCCAGTAGTGTCTTGCATGAATGGCTTTGCTCTGTATAAGGCCACAGGAGTCCAGAATGTACCGTGTTAACCACGGACGACGAGTATAAGCCTGTCTCAGTACTATCACTCGACATAGATTTCTTTTCTTTATCACGAGGCTAGTTCCGGGAAACAAATGAGAATGTTAACTCCGCTCAGGTTTGGTTTTATCGTCATTGCATGATGCTTCCTCCTTTACAGCCTCAGTACTCTTCCACAGAGCTCCAACCTGATGTTGGAAACTAAGGACAGAGAAAGAATATAGCTGGGGTATGACCCTCGATTAGGCTCCACACCATCTAGTCTCGAGAGGGGAGTACCCTCTCTGCGTTCATCTCACACGAGGGAGAGTTCCTTTTTGTACGCATTCAATCGCCTGCCTGCATTGCATGCAGTCGACCGCCTCGGGCGCCGTGCTGGCCAAGCGCTGCAGCCAGTGAGCTGCTGCCTACTCTGGCATGCTTGCTTGTCGTTCGACCTCCAGTTTGCGCCTCTTCAGTTCACTTTTTTGTTTGAGGCAGAGGCCGCCGCTGTCGGCTGGCGCGCCGACATGGGCCACAGTGGCCGTGAGCTTGCCACTGAAAAATCCGTGCTGGCATGCGCTTGGCATTCACCGAGATGTGCCTGTGCTCGTGCTTGTGTTCGTGCATGCTTGTGCGCAGCGCGCCTCACACCACGCGTTTTTATTCGCTGTCAGCCGCCGCTTCGATCATTGCGCAGCGATTTGCCCTCGAGCTCCTCCTGACTGCGTGAGCAGCTGGGAGGGCACGGGCTGCGCATTGGTGCACGCGCATCCCTTCTTGCACACACCGGCGGCCCTTCTAGGAGTGGCGTCTGCTTGATCTGCTCGCCTCGCAGTGGCAGCCACACAGGGGCTGGCCAACAGCTGTTAGCACCTAGGGACTATGCATTTCAGGAAGAAGGCGTCTTCGGCTGCCAGTAGTGGCACTGCCAAGCCGTCTGCTGACGTTCCTTCCTCGGCTGCCGAGGAGGAGAGGACGACCAAGCTTGCCACCGCCAATCGCCACCAACCTGCCAAAGGTCTCGGCCGCAAGTCGGCTGCCACGACTGCTGCCGTCCAGACCACCGTGCACCAGCCGCTGCCGCTCTCAGTAGCTGCTATGACTAGTGCGGTCGACTCTGCTGACGGCATAGGAGGTCAGGCTACGGTACGGCCGGCCAGCCAAGGCGACGGCGCGTCGGAAAGCGTGGCCATTGGGGTCGGCGGCGAACCGGAAGCAGCATGCGTATCCGGCGAAGCCACCGCCGCGTCGATGGCGCAGCTGGACGGCGTGCCGCTGGTAGTCCTCGATACCGCCGGCTTCCAGCCGCCATGGGGTCCCGGCACCGAACAGCTGGTGGATTGTGCCAGCGTGGAGCAGCCACCGCCAATGCCACAGCCTTCGGCGGACAGAACCGAGGCGCCAGACGACGGGAGCGGAGCTGGCGGCGCAAGCGGGAGCAACGGCTGCGCGGCGCCGCCGAATGGCCGCTGCTCGTGGCCAGTGCCTCAGCAGCAGCCACCGCTGACCGTGGTGGCACTGAACGGCGTGGACGTGGCCGTCGAAGACAGCCAGCTGTCAGCGTTGGCTGCCACAGCAGATTTAATTGCCTCTACGTCCGGCCGTATGCATCTTGCTTCAGCCGTGCCGGCGCTGCCAGAGCTTGGCACCGTCGGCCGAGGCGCCGTGAAGAAGGAGCGCGGGAGCGCCGGCGATGGTGCTTTTGGCGATGCGGGCGTCGGCGGCAGCAGCAGCATCGATTCGGTTTCTGACAAGGGTCCGACCAAGCCCAAGAACGTCGAGTGCCATATCTGTAGGAAGGTGAGATGCGTCCTGCCTCGTGCTACAGAACGGCCAAGTCGGGCGCACTCCTAGTCACCTAGTTAGCTGAATGCCGAGCGGCCTTGCTTCTTTTCTTTGCATTGCCACCATTTTGGAAAGAATGGAAGCTCTGCCTATTGCTGCGGCGCTTATGTTTTCAGCTCTGCTACATAGCCGATATTTCTCTGTCTTTTCTTAATCTCTAGCTCGTTCGGCGTTACGATTTGAACAAGCATGTGAAGAACGTTCACTCAGGCGATAAGCCCAACAAGTGCCCCTACTGCGAGTATGCCTCGCCCTGGAAAGGTGAGCCACGAGTGTCCTTATGGGTCGTGCGTGTGTGTGTGAGTGTGCGTGTGTGTGTGTGTGTGTGTGTGTGTGTGTGTGTGTGTGTGTGTGTGTGTGTGTGTGTGTGTGAGTGTGCGTGCGTGTGTGTGTGTGTGTGTGCATGTTCCTGTAAATGGTGTAATTTGTATAATGGGCTTGCATGTGTGTGTGTGTGCTTGCTTCTGGAAGTACAACAGAATGTGCACAGCATATACACTGAATGCCTGCCTTGCGGCCACACAATCTTGAATGTCTGCCAGTGTCCTTTGCTAAATTATGACAGAAATCAAACATCTCCTTATAGACCCAAAATGTGCAGCTGGACTTGGCTTTTCGAAGTGGTGGTGGTGGTGGTTTAGTACTACCGTGATTGTGCTTTTGTAATTTAGGTGTGCGCATCGACTTGATGTTTCAAGTTTTTTTCAGTTGGCAGCTTCTGCAGCTGGTCGTCATGCTCTATCCCTGTTACAATATATACATATAATTCATTTGTGTAGTGCCCTTAGAGAACTGAATCTTTATTTAGGCACTTCACATATGCCACTGGGCTCGAACTTGGTTATGGTGAGCACCTTAACTGCTGGGCCAAACCAGCACGTTTTGTTCAGGATTAAGGACCACCTAGTAGCTGTTTAAAAGATCTCATTAGCTCACGTGTCTTGTCTATATTGGACTACTGCAATTCGGTTTTGGCAGTGCTATCGAAAAGTCTATTAAGCTTCTACAGTTTGTGAAGAATATTGCTGCAAATTTGGTTAATAAATCTCATGAAATTCAGCTCCTTTGCTTAGCGAACTGGGATCTCCGCCCTAGTTTGGTCCAAGGCGCTCACCTGTAACGACCAAGGTCGTTGGCTCGAGCCCTGTGGCGTATTTAAAGCGCCTGAATAGAGACTAAGTTTTCCTAGGATGATAAGCAAATTAATTGTATACGTTATGTGTGCTATAGATGATCAAAGGGTACAGAGCAAAGTTTTTCCTCTGACCCACAAAACCGTCACAACCTTGCTCTTTCATAGCTAGCTGGGCTGCTGCAATAGTTTCAGCCTTCTCGCCTTCTCATACTCTCAGGTTCTCTAGGGAGCATAAATTAGCTGTTCCATTCAATCACTTAATGGTCTCTGGTAAGAGAAGCTGTTGCTTTGCAGGTCGTAGACTGCAAAACTCACTTCCACTATTCTTACGTGCTGACATCTCTCCTGCTGCCGGCTGGCTTGTGCTGTTACGTCCATGCTACTTCTTATTCCTCGACTGATCTGACTCAGCTATGCTTGTCACACTATTTTGCTGTGCAAGTTTGAGTCTGGTGTCTACCGTATGCACACCGAAAGCCGCTCAGGCTTTGAGTGTGCTATAGAAGCTTGTCTAGCATAACACTGCTTGCCCTTTGTGGAGGTAAGACAGAAATACATACCTATATTCCATGGCATCCATCGATCACATCCTGGCTCAACTCGGCATCACCAGAGTGTTCTTAATGTCAATAGCAGCTTTGGCAAGTGGGTCTCAGCTGGGGGTCTCGGTTACTAGCCTTATTTGTCACACGTTTTGGTTGCTACTGCTCTAACCAGTTGCACTTTGGCAATCCTTCAGCTCCTGAGATCTTGCATTAAACGAGTTATACGCCATGTGGACGATATCTTGGTTTATACGAGTATAAGCTTACTGTAAAGCCCCATCGTGACCCGCTGCGACAGGTCCTCAATTGTCTTCAGCCGTATGGGCTGGTGCTAAATGACGGCAGGGAAGTGCGCGTTCAGTGAACCCCTCACTCAATTCCTAGCCTAGCTGTCGGCTCGCCTGGCAAGGGCCGCAAGCCAGCAGACCCACTAAGCTAAGAATTTCTGCTGCCAGAGGGTTGGGATTGTGGCATCCTCATGCTAACTTGAAGCCAGCTGGTTCTTATGCTGTCGAAACTCGCAGGATTAGTTCCAGCTGCCTAGCTCTGCCCTGAGAGCCCAAAGTTCTGGCTGCATTCTGCAGGTCGGTGCTTCCACCGATCGTCATCCTTGAACTGCAAACAAAACCGCTGCTTGCTCTTTGCTCTTCAGCTAATAGGGAAAAATAAATCTCGCACTTGTGTGATCCTGTGCAATGCATCGTAATGCCACTGTCCAATTACTTGCCGTTCTCTCTTATGGCCATTTTGACGTGCCCAGCTTTCGTGACCTCGTCGATCTTGTCGCCCCGATCTGTTATCCTTCGTGTTCGTTTGAATCGACCCATTCGCTTGTGTTCTTTCCGGTCACGCGCAGGCAATCTGAACACTCACATCGCCGGCGTTCACCTGAAGACGCGAACGCACGAGTGTGCACGCTGCAAGCTCATGTTCAAGACTCGGGGCGCCATGATCGGGCATATGCGCAAGGTGCACGACCGGATGTACCAGCCCAAGGAGCGCAACTTTGAGTGCGAGGAATGTCACAAGAAGTTCTTCAAGAAGTTCCACCTGCAGCGGCACGAGCGCGTCCACACAGGCGAGTGGTCCGCTCGCAGGCAGGCCGCCAGCCGGTGGCCGCCCTCGAGAGCCGCCGCCGCCCTGCATCCTCTCGCCTCATCGCTCCTCCGGTCCCTTGTATCGAGACCGCTTTGTCCTTGGTGGCCGCCTGCCGACGAGGTCTTCGAGCTTGCGGCCTTGCCCTAGCTCTGTATCAATCCTGACGTGCGTGGGCGCTTGTGCACGAGTGCCCTACACAGTATAGCATGACGTAGTCGGTCGTCCTGGCGTTTCTGGCAAAGGACTGCTGTCGCTTGTGTTCGACGCCTGACTTGCCTGGCACTGATTTTTCGCTTCCATGACTCTGCACAGTGAGAAATGCGTACACCTTGAAACGCAGTTCACTTATCAAGTGGGATCGTCTTGCCAAGGGCTGCTGTGTTCCTCTGAGAGTGAGACAGACAGCGAAAGACACACAGAGAGAGACAGAGAGAGAGAGAGAGAGAGAGAGAGAGAGAGAGAGAGAGAGACCGACAGACAGAGAGATGGAGCAAAAGCTGATGCAGGGGCCGGTTTTTCTCGGCTGTCAATGCAGGGTTAGACTCTCTGTCGGCTAGATAGACCCGTGCCACGATTTTGCCACGCTGTAGTCCTGTGCTGTTTTTTTGTCTAGTGCACCTCAGTGCCTGCTAGTGCCAAAAAAACGTCGCCCTAGAGCTCGGTTCAATTCAATATCGATGCTGAGTGTGTGCTTTTTCTTTAAATCTATACTTGTACACCTGGGCGTGTTCTGCGTTGTTTGTTGCACAGCATGTAGAACTCAAGTCACCCCTCGTATTTATATAACCAAGGAGCTGCCTTTCTTCTACCGCCCCATCCCACCTTGTTATGCACAAGCCAGCCTTCAGTCTTATAAAAATATCTTAGCTGATTAAACAGTCATTTGAATAGCATTTGGAGAGCCTTATTGGCCATCAATCACCGCCGCTTGCAGTTGGCTCTAAAGAAGCCTGCCGGCAGGATACGAACTCACGACCTCGGTCGTGAAGGGCAACTACCCTACCTCCCGGGCTAACAAAGGCCCATTAAGACGCCTGCAAGAGAGAGAGAGAGAGAGAGAGAGAGAGAGAGAGAGAGCCTGCGACCCTTCGATTGTGCAGCTCTTTGCTTATAAATTGCAAAGGCCATTTTCGCTTCAGGATTGAAGCCATATGTCTGTGCCTTCTGCGAGAAGCGATTCACTAGCAAGACCAACATGGACACCCACATACAGGTGTGCAGAGCCCGGGCTTGTTGACAGCCTGCTGGCCAGCTTGCCCTTTGTCCGTGCTTCCGGCTTTCAGCCCCTTAGCGCAGCAGCTCGAGCCTGGCAGCTCGCTGAGCAGCCACCCTTTGCTGGCAGCCAACTCGAGCGCGCTTTGCTCGTCGGTCGCAGAGCGTCCACTTGAAGATCAAGCCGTTCAAATGCGGCTACTGCGAGAAGGGCTTCGGGCGGAAGAAGCTCATGCTGCACCACGTTCGCAAGTTTCACATGCCCGGCGTCGACGGGGAGCCACTGCCGACGGGCGCCAGCGATGACGACGACGAGGTCGGCAACGAAGACGACGTCGACGAGGAACTGTCGGAGGGCGGTGGTGACGTGCAGGGCGGTGCCGCAGCCGAGGCGACGGCTGCTGCTGCTGCCGGCTCTGCGGAGGCAGCGGCCGCTCAGGCGAACGCTCGCACGAGGGTCGTGTACCTACAGATGCCCAAAGACGGAGACTCACAGGTCGGCAGCTGCCGGGTAGCCTGGCCGCAGCCGCTTGCTCTCGAGCCGGTCGCGCTGCTGTCTTCGATCGTTAGGGTTTGCAGTCACCTGTGTCCTGGAGGCGTGGTCCGGCGAAGGGTCCTAGACGTGTGCTCCTGGGGTGGGGTGGGGTATGCGAGCGAGAGTTGGCATAATCTGTTTCGTTGACTTACAAAATTCGCGTAGTTTTCTGTGAGTTGTCCTATCCTTGACCATGATCTGGCCATTCACTCGTACGGATGGTTTGCAACACGTGCCTTGGTGTGTGTGTGAGTGTGTGTGAGCGTGTGTGTGTGTGTGTGTGTGTGTGTGTGTGTGTGTGTGTGTGTGTGTGTGTGTGTGTGTGTGTGTAAGCGTGTGTGTGTGTGTGTGTGTGTGTGTGTGTAAGCGTGTGTGTGTGTGTGTGTGTGTGTGTGTGTGTGTGTGTAAGCGTGTGTGTGTGTGTGTAAGCGTGTGCGTGTGTGTAAGCGTGTGCGTGTGTGTGTGAGCTTGTGTGTGTGTGTGCGTGTGTGCGTGAATCTTGCATGTGTGTGCCCGTGCATGCCTGATGGGTGAGCATGCATGTAAATAATGAGTGTACTATATTTCTATAGCACCCTCGGAGAACTTAATCTCTTTCTAGGCACTTTACATATGCATGAGTGAGTGCCTGTGTGTGTACTTAAAGGGAGTCTCTCGGCCTGCTCAAGCTTTCCCCTTCCTTAGCAACTCGACGCTTCATCGGTCAGCCGGTCGCGTAGCCGGTTACTCCCTCTCTTCCAGGACACTTTCCTGCGGCTGTCCTTAACATATCGCCATACGTGCTCTTGGTGACACCTCTAATATGCACGGTATGCAGTGATTTGGGGACTGGGTACACCCTTGGTGACTCACGTGGTTGTAAGGACGAAAAAGCTATAGGTGCATGCTGCCACACCGTGACCGAGCCGGTGGTGGCAGCAGGCATGCTGCCACCTTTATGTATATAGATATGGAGCAATGGAGGCGATGCAACCAATCGGTTAAAAATTAAAAAATATATATATATATAATGCATTTGTATAGCGCCCCAAGAAAACTTAATCTCTATTCAGGCGCTTAGTGCCTTCAGCCAGCAGATCTTGAAACAGGCCGACCTCGGAACTAAAGGCCGGTCGTTTGGTGAGCCTGCCTTTGTGCATTGAAAATTAAATTGCATGCTTGTTTAATGGTAAACTGCAGGTATCCTGTCTAGGACTGAGTAGTCTTTGCTGGTCATGTTAGGAGGTTACTTGTAGAGGTGATGGTTGTTGTGGCTCACAACAAATGCCTTTAGCAGCTTGAAGTGCTCGTACCCGTAATGTAATGTAACCCATCTCTGTTTGTAAGTCCACAAAGCCACACAGACTGATTGGGCACTAAGCTGGATAGTTTTCTGTTGTGCAGTCAAAGTACAAGTAGCTTTCGGAGTGCATATTGTAGCTAACAGACTGCATCTCTCGCAACAAAGAGAAAGTGTAAAGAACAGCTGAGTTTGTGGGGCAGTCGAAGAAGTAAGTGGCAAGTAGCAGCTCGGGACGGCTGGAAAGAATGTGCCACGGGTTTCAGCAGGAGACTAGATGTCGTTATATGTGAATTTTTGGAGTGAGTGCCATACATAGTCTAGGCCAAAATGTTCAGAGCCAGCCAAAGCTTCTCTCACTCTCACCCGCAGTCTTTAAGCGTTTGAATTGAACAGCTAATTTATAACCCATGGAGAAACTGAGGGCAGGAGCAGGCCGGAGCTGGTTTGCTTGTTCGTCGTGGTAGGAAGAAGCCAAGCCATGATGGACCATGTGCATTGGATTGTATTTGTGTGAATGGTTGATAGCCAAATTGATGCTGAAACTGAAAATGCTTCTTGGGCTTACGTAGGAGCTTCATTTCTATGTGCCCTTTTTGCCTGCAGTTGAACCTCCTAAGACACGCAGTAGCCACTAAGCATCTCTCACACTAGCAAGATCATATAGGGAATATGGCCAATCAAATAACGTAGTTAACAACCAATGATTCTTGTTGTTGAATATGTCAGACTATGATTAGACCATGTATATGTAGCTGCTTTATTAAGAAGGTAGGTGACTAGGTGGTTCGATTAACTTTTGTGAGGCTTAAGTTGCAAATCTAAGCAAAAATACTCGTTGATCTGCCCCGTCTGTAGGTGCCTTTTAGCCCGGCATGCCTGCCGGTAGCCTGTTGTCTCCGGTTGCCCAGCTATGAGCAGCTGTGCGTCCTAGGCCTCCCTCTACTTTCTTTCCTCCTGCTGTTTTTATGGTGCTAATCATCATCGACTTGTATAGTACTAATGATCGCCGGCCGCTGGTGCCGCCGTACCTGCCACTCGCGGGAGTTCGACTCCAGCATTTCTATATTTTTGTGTGATCCTTGATAGATCAACACCCTCGTGTGGCAGCCAGTACCTGGAGGTGATGCGGGAGCAGTTAGTCCAGCCTTACAGCAGACTGCCGGCATTTTCTGGCAAGTCGAGCAGGTACGTATGTTATCTGCACACCTTCTTGCACCCATGCATTATGTGCTTGTGACCACATGCATGCAAATACATGCGTGCCAATGCATGGCTTTGCGATCGCTCAGCTAGCTTTGCCTAAACCAAACAGTCTGCCTGTGTGGTTGATCCGGTGCAAGCATTTTCAATGTTCGTAAAGCGCCTCCATACTCGGCTCAACTATGTGACACTGTATCTGCCTCAATCGTCTTCTAATCACTATACTTGGAGCGATTTCATTCTCGTGTAGATCACTGACCTCGGATACTTCTGCCTAGCCTGTTTCAGTCTATGTTCTATTCTAAAGCACTGCGATGTCGTTTCTTGCCCTGCTAATTCAGACGTTTCCTTATTTCTTAGTGCCACTCATATGCCACAGAGTACTTCGACTGACTCCTCCTTCAGCCTTTAACATATCTTTGCTTTTTTTCTTTTCTCATCTTCATCTGTTGCTTTTCCTTTTCTTTGCTGTGTGAGATCACTTGTTTGGCTATCCAGGCTGCGTAGCCAGTGCTGTTTGGATTTCGGTTGAGCTATAGAAAAGCATGCAGCGTTGCAGCTGTTTGATCATCGTGGCAATTTGGAGCTGAAAATGAGATGTATATCTATTTTATGAGGTTCATTGGATACCGTTTACTTAGCTTAGCTGTCAGTAGTGAAAACGCCCCAGCAGCCTGGAACTATATTTTACCTTAGAAGGGCAGAATACATACTTATGCTTGTTGTGTATATAATAATTATATAATATGTAATATTGCTTCAGATAATTAGAAATAATAAAGAATAAAATACATTAATAATAAATCTGATACTTCCGATATTATTATTTGCAGTCCAAACGGCTCAAGATTTTTTGAATGCACATGCATATTCGTGGGAAATGTTATTTTTGAACTTCCTTACCGCATTACATGCATGGAACTGCTCCCGACGCTCTCTTGCATGATAACAGACGAAGCAATGAAATAGCAAAATCTATGGTCCAATCATCACCCATCTCGAGATGGGTCTAAGCTAAAATGGTACCACAGAAGTTGGTAATAGCAAAGAGACTGTCAGTTATAACCTTTAATATATAAGTCTTTCAGATTGTTTGCTTGGACTTCTTGCCGTTTTCTGGCCGGCAACGTGCTACAACAAAAGGGGACGATCGCCTGCTGAAGCTTACTGCATTGGGTCAAAGGAAAGCCCTACTTTGAGGTCTCTCTTTGGACTGATAGGAGACCACCAGCAAAGCTGTTTGTGCCGATAATAGTAATTATTATAATTATACATTTTTATGGGCCCTCAGAGAACTGAATCGCTATCTAGGCACTTTAAGGTGCTGTAGAGAAAGCATTACCAAATCATTGGTGGCAACATCCGCAAGCAGCTGGCACATAGTAAGCAGGTACATGCACACGAAAGACGAAATACAATGATCCCTCTAATGCTCTAATAAACAGGTTGGGTTCTAAGGAGGCCTTCAGTAGTTGCAGATGAGTCGGCCAGTGCAAGCATGAATTAAAGAGCGACAACGAAAAATCATCTTCAGTGGACATATCTATACGTCTACTTTACAGCTGATGACTGAAGCCTTTTCTATGGGCTGACAAAAGAAAATTTATGATACACGGACATGGAAAAACGGGAGACTTCCGTCAGCAGTAGCACAGGTTATGAGTACCAACCAGACTTCTTACACTCCACCATCCAGTATAATGGCATGAAGTGCTTGTTCGATTGTGTCTGTTTGTCTTCGTGATAGAACTCGTCTCTGACAGGAGTACCGATATGAATCTTCTCATAGACGACCAAAGAGTAGATTTTCTTTGTGCCACAGCTCTTGCATGGGGGAGTACTAGGTTTGGAAAAGAATGATAACCCCCCCCCAAGCATACTTTAATAATTTGAACTTGGCGATTCTTTTTTTCGGGTTTCCGGGTCCTTTGTTAGAAAAACTAATTACTCGATCACAACCCAGTGAGCATCTGTAAGACAGGTTGAAGCGATCACTTAAAGCCGAGAACTGTGTCCCTTCGTCTCCCAAGTAGGATTTTGGTCACCTCAACCAGTATAATCTGATGCTTGCCGAAAGCTGCCAGAGTCAGGGATGGCCAATGGCCTGGGAAAATACAGGAAGTTAATAAAGAGTAGGGGCACTCCAACCTCTCACTGATGTGAGTATCCATTTGTGCATGTGCAAACCTCGTTCTCATGACCGAAAGTGTTGAAACGCCTCACGATGTTCAAGTGCTGTTAGTCAAAGATAGAGTCAATCTATCGGCCGACCTGATGGCAGCTTGATGGATTTATCCGTCGGCCCTTGCCGATACTTTAATGATGTGTGTGTGTGTGTGTGTGTGTGCACGCGCACTCGTAAGCAGACGCCTTGGGTGTGTTCATCATCTGATATATGCAATAATAATAATACAAAGTCCTTAGAGAATTCAGTCTGTTTTTGGGCACTACATTTGCTGCAAAGGAAGCACGATCGAATGGTTTGTGGTAGCAAACTCAATAAACAACAAGAGTAGCATGGTTAGGGGTGACATGCACATGGTCAGCATGCAAGTATGGTTAGTGGCAGCATGTACAGTGTCAGCATGCATAAACTCATAAAGGACGAATCATGGGGACCCACTATGTGCTGTCATAAATAGATGCATTTTTATATATGTGAATATATTGTACATGTGAAGCTGAAGTTTGATTGCTATGGTGCAAACATGTATTGTAATACTACTAATAATAATAATACACTTGATAAAGAGCCCTCTGAGCCGATGCATATGATAGCTGCAATCCAAGACATTTGTGTGCCGTCATCTGCTGAATTATAGGTGTAGCCCGTGTAACTAGCTCTGGAGCAGGCATTTTTCCCAATGATCATGCTTGTGTTTCCAGGCGTCTGCCGGCTCGGTGCTGCAGGCAGTGCATGCTAGCGATGGCAGCGTTATCTTTCTCACCACATCGCCAGCTATATCGTCATCAGCTCCCACAGCTATGGCCGTGCAGCACGATCAGACAGTTGCACATGATGCCGTCTTGCCTGCATCAGCAGAGGTGGGCCTGGCAATGCAGACAGTGGAGGTGCAGTCAGATCCGGCGATCGAGGTTGAGAACAAGCACGGCATTGCTGCTTCGCTGGCAATGACATCCGACTCGTCGGCATAGCCTCGGCTGGTGTTGCCGACGGTGCAGCAGCTGCCAGTCAGGTATGTCGGGAGGAGGTGCGATGTGACCTAATTACCGTCGCAGGTCGCTGCCGTCTTGCTATAGCTGCTGAGAGGCTGCAGCAGCTGGGTGAGCACTCCGTGGTGCAGGTTTCGGGAAGCTAGTTTTGGTGTATGCTATAATTATGCACCTTTGGTCTGTAAGGATTTCTTTGACTGTTGTTGAATTGCCCTGCTGACTCCCCGCCACCTTACAGCATTTTCCTTTCTGCTTGCTTGTGTTTATTGATCGATCGTCGTTAGAAATGCTGTAGCATAGCTGTGCTTCTTTGTTTGCGTGGTGACCGAGCCACCATCTTCTTGCTGCTCTCAGTGACCTTTCTGACTGACAGGAACAAGCAAGCCAGGGACACCTCGAAGCTATGACGTAATTAGGCCTCCTACGATTTCCAGGACAGCTGTTGCTCTTCATGGCTTGTAAGCTGGGTTCCACATCTCCACCAGAGCGCCTCAGCTGATGGCATGACCTTTTTGAGAGCGTAAGTCCGGTCAGCTGATTAGGCAATCTGGATAGTGACGACTTACTTTCGAATGGATGAAAATCATTGGCGATGGAATCGATGTTGCTTATCGATTCAAGTCCGGTCTCTCTCCCAGGGCCATGCACTCAGCTGATATTAGCCAGTCGCACTCAATGGTTCTGAAAACCGTTTGAATTCAAGTGATATCGTTTTATTTCAATAAACGTTTCTGCCTCCCTTGCCAGTGGTATCAATGCCAGTCATTAATTTAACTCCCCGTGCGTCGATAGTCAACTACTGTCTTGTGCTGCTTGACAAGGGTCTTGCCTGCTGATGATGCTTCACCCTGCTGAAACTGCTGACTACCATGATGTATAAGTAGGGGTGTGGTTTCACCACATCTGGTTTTTTGAAGAAAAAGTTCTTGCCCACACACAAGGAGTGGTCGAGTGGCTGCATCTGGTATTGGAGGACTTGCGTTAGTGCTCGAATACATAGGCCTACAGTCCGTATGTGCAGCAGTTTTAATTGAAATGGTAATACAGGGGCTTATAGACAACCGAGCACGAGCTATCATTTTCACTATCTCGATCGACTTTTTAATGGACATATTTTACAAAATCGTGATACAGTGAAGCCGTAAAAGTTAAAGCAAGAAGTGGCGAGGGACTACTGTACATATATGCGTATGTATGTATGTATGTATGTATGTGTGTGTGTGTGTGCGTGCGTGCGTGCGTGCGTGCGTGCGTGTGTGTGTGTGTGTGTGTGTGTGTGTCTATAGTTGACTCCGCGTATAGGAATATTGGATATAGGAATGCTTCGCTTGTAAGAATAGCCGTTCACTCAGGCGAAAAAATTCTCAAAGTATGGCCGCCTCTATTGTGGCTGTAAATTCGTTAGGGTAATAAGGTTTTTTATAAAGCCGGACGTACTAAAGTTATGGATAGCATGTGAAAATATGTATTGACAACCCGAAAGCAAATACAAGTGCCTTTGATATATGCATTTAAAGTGGCGTCCCTCCACGATTCTGTATTCGGTGAGCCGCGATCGCTCACTAGGTAAGGCGGTCGCTTTTCACGACCGCAGTCATGGGTTCGAGTAATATGGTGGGTGATCCTTTATCGCCACTGCTAGTGGTGGGGATAGCCGTAAAGGCTCTTCTGTCGCTATACAAAAGGGGCTGTTAAATCAGCTGGTATTTTGATTTTATTTTTTGTACAACCTCCCTTGTCATACCAGGAGCAGAAGCGACCAGCTTCAGGCTGTTTCTTAAACTCTAGCTCATTCCAAAGAGCCTGGGTTTTACTAAACTAGTCGGCTGCTGCCGTAGGCCGAACACCTGGCTTCAGCTGCTTGCCGATATTGCTCCGTATTAGTTCTGTAGGGTTTAAATCATGTGGTTGGCCGAGCCACTGTACCTCCACCAAACGAGGATTCGTCAAGAGGATCGCTAGGTAGGCCGCGGTGCATTGAAGATGTATTGAAATCCGGTTCGTTCGCCCGTTGGTGCGGACAGCCTGCAAGGTCTGGGAGCCATACGAATAATGTAATGTATCTCCGTCAGTAACTCCACAAAGTCATAAAGACCATGTGGGTGTTACGCAGGAGAGTTTTGTATAGCGCACTCACAGCCTATGTGGCTTTCGGTACGCATTCGGTAGCCAACAGACATCGTCTCACGCAACAAAGAGAAAGTGGGAAGCATAGCAGAGTCAGGAGAGCAGTTGGGGTAGTGAGTAGCATAGAAGTAGCAGTTCAGGACCGCTGAAAAGGATGTGCCATAGTCGGCAGTTGGAGAGTAGTTGTCGTTGCGTAAGAAAGAATACGGTTGCAGCATGTGAGACAGCTGCTGCAACAATTAAAAAAGTGGCAAGACAGGAACAGCGAGTACACCTAACTGTACGGCGTCAGCAAAGCTTAAGATCCTTAACGATAAAGTAACTGTCGGGTACGGTTACTAACGGTAGTACTCCTAGGCTGTCAGCAAATCTGGAACAAGGAGTCGCTTGTCAAGTGGCCGCCGCGTGTGCCTGCATGCCTCTGCAGATTCGGTAGTGACATGCTTACGCTGTCTCTTTAGCTTTACAATAACCTGCCAAACTCGGTGCCAAAATTCGCGGGACTTGGTTGCCGAGATTAAAGTTTCTGGATCGTGGCTCGTGCCTCTATCGGTAAACCGACAGAAAGCCCGATCGAAAGGACGGAGTGAGTCCTGCCATGACCACGAGTCTTGCCATGACCTGAGCTTCTCGGCGAATAAGCAAGCAATCAGTGCCTCCCACTAGGTGCTTCAAGTGCTGCCCTTGCTTACAGAAAAGGCCGAAGCTCAACGGCAGGATAGCACGAGCTGATGACGGTAAATAAATCTTCTGACTTGTCTGATGTGTTCGATTTGTGTCGTGTGGGGTGTCAGGTCTCATCAACCATACCAGTCACCTGTGGAATCTCTAAATGGTCCGTTTTGGTCCATTATTGTTCTCCATTTATGCTCAACCTCTGGGGAAAGTGATTAAGGCCCACGGAATAGGATTACACTTTTAAGCTGACGATGTGCAGCTGTACTTTATTGTTTAAATCGTCGAATTCGCCTGAAGCAACTGATAAACTGAATGCTCGCTTTGTCGACATTCGATTTTGGTTATCTTAAAATTTCTTGAAAGCAAACGACGATAAAACTGAACTGCTTCTCATAGGACAACCTAAGTGTGTGGCTGGATTAGAAGGCTCTGGTCTTCTATTAGGTGATGGTGTTTCTCGACAATTACCGCGTGCTCGAAATTTAGGTGTCGTTTTCGACAGCTGCCTCAATATTAAAAGCTTCATTAAAAAGACTGCTTCTACAGCTATCCATCACGTCCGATCCCTATCCAAGATAAGGAGCTGTCTTCCACGATGGCTTGTAAAAAAATTAACTAGCTCCATAGTTCTGTGTCGGCTTCATTTTTGTAGTCCCATTTTGGCTGGATTACCAAGAAACTAGGCCACAACAAATGGCTATGAATATTGCTGTAAGGATAGTTTGATTGATCAACGGATACAGAGCAAAGTTTTTTCGCGGACCCACAAGGCCCGCCACGGCTTGGCTTCTCCATACCTATTTGAACTGCTGCACCATTTCAGCCTTTCGGTCCTGTGTGGACGATAGGAAACTGTTCCATTCCTCTGCTTGAAGACCGTTGGCGACAGAAGCTTTTGCTCTGCAGGTCAGGCTGTGAGTTCACTACACAGAGCTCTCCGGCGTAACACTCGCATAGTCTTCGTGGACTTACAGAATGAGATTCGTACATGCATACATACATAGTGGTTGCTAATTATCGCCTTGCCGGTACATTGTAGTATGCAAGCACTCTCAAGCTAGCTGTAGGCAAGCCCTTCCAAAGTGCAAAGTGCTCACTCATTTCCCAAAATCTAAAGGGAATGAAAGGCAAGAAGTGGAGGAGAGAAAGTGGAGGAGAGAAGAGAAGCAGTGACCGAGAAAGAAAGACAGAACGAGAGAGAGAGAGAGAGAGGAGAGAGATGGTGAGTGAATGATTGAGAATGAGTATGTGTGTTTGAATGAACTCCCCATACATCAGAGATTGTGACAGAGGAAAGCCTCACCATATTCACGAATTCGATTGACATTTGGTATTTTCACACATGCAAATCAATGGCTAGCAAGAACCTGCATTGCTAAACCACCCCATGCACCTTCGGTCAGGTTTTGCCATTGCACTAGTCTTTCAACAATTCTTGTCAGCAGTTTTTAGGACTTGCAGTGTAGTTGCAAAGCTGGTACAGCACGTTCATAAACAAAAGTAAAAATTTTAGATCATTGGTCAGCCAACTCCGGCCTTCAGACCAGATACGGCATAGCTAGCGCTCCAGTCCGGCCTAGCAGCCTCCTTGTTGTTTACGGATGGATCCGGCCTCCGTCTCTCGGCCGCTTTCTGCTTTGAGTTGAGAGCTGTTATTCTGCTTTATTTTGCTTCTCACGTTTCGCAATATAAAATAGGCTACACCCACTCCCGGCCGGGCGGGGTGGAATGGTTTCTTCTGGCCTAATTCGCCTTATTGACCTCCTGAAATGGCTTGGTAGTCCGAAAAGTTTGCCGACCTCTGTGTTAGATGATCGAGCAGCCTCGTCTATAGAGCCGAAGATAAACGCTAGTGGCTTCCCAACAATTGCAGTGCGTAAAAAGGGTTGCCCTTTATACGCCTCGAACGCACGATGAAAGTTGTGAAGTGCCAATGCTTTATTCCTAGGCCAAGACCGAGGTTAGTAGCTCTGATAGGGTCGGGGGCAACATGACGGTGATGCCACGCCCACAGCTACTGGATGTTCTAGCTATGAGTTTAAATAAATTAGACATAGTTAATCAGTCGTCAAAGTCATTAAATAAGCAGTGCGTGCTCATTGTGATCGCTTCCCGTTGCTCGGATAAGCTCTGTTGCCCCCGGCCACGGGTGTAAAGCAGCAGCTACCTCGCCACGCTGTGGCTCATTTCCTTCAGGCATGGGTATTCCGGGTCTGGGATCTTTTGTGGCCCAGCAGGATGGTCTTCTGATCGACGTGCATCTTCGAGATTGCCGGCTAATAATAGACGGAAGCAACCTCTACCACTTTCTTTACTACAACTCTTCGGCTACCCACGAGTACGGCGGTGACTACGATGTGTACGCCGAGGCAATTCGAGCCTACTTCGACGCTCTGCGGACGTGCGGTGTGACCGCCTATGTCGTCCTCGATGGCGCATACGACCCCGACAACAGGAAACTCAAGACGACGCTGCGTCGCGCAAAGGAGCGAATATTTCTGGCAGCCGCCAGCTGGCGGCGGGGCCGTGGCGCCGTATTGCCGGTCATGGCTTGTGAGGCGAGTGCCGCGGCCGCCTGCTTCCTAGAGGCTGGACGCGCCGCCTGAAACGTGGCCGCGCCTCGCTCCGTCGCGCGCCGCCGCCTCGCTCATGCGCTACGCCACGAAGGACGGCTGCGCCGGGCGACGAGCGTGCCTGCACGGGCGAGTCGCTAGCCGCCGTTCGTTCGCTACAGGTGTTCTGTCAGGTGCTGGCCGAGCTGGGCGTGGCGCACTGCATATGCGACTTCGAGGCCGACCGCGAGATCGCAGAGCTAGCACTGCAATGGAACTGTGCCGTACTGAGCAACGACAGCGACTTCCTGGTGCTACCGCTCACCGGTGGCCTCGTGCCGATCGACTCGCTCGAACCGCAGCCGATCGTAGGCGGTGGATCAGCCGGAGGAGGAGCCGGCGACGACGGTCCGTAAGTGGGCCTCAGCAGCAACCGCTTCCGCTCCGCCAACTGCGCTGCCCACGGTGACGTTGGACTGGCACCACGACGGGATCGATGTATGTGTCGCCACCACTGCCGTGTGCGTGATGCGGCAGAGGTGAGCAGGTGATTGAGAAGCTGCAGTCTTGTTTGGCCCCGGATTTCACTCAGCGGCATTTGAGCTGGCGAAGCTTCAGTGACGACGCAGCTCCAGTGTTGGCAGAGAGGGTCAGATGGTGCTGTTCTTCAATCATGTTAGCGGCTGATGGAAAAAGAGGGACAGACAGACACATTAAGGCAGACGGAGAGAGAGAGAAGAGAGAGAGAGGGAGAGAAAAAAGAGAAAAAGAAAGAAGCCGAGACAAGAGATAGCAAAATAGTGAAAATGGGAAGACAAGAGATCAAAAGAGTGAGATGGAGGTGGGGGTCGGAGTGGAAGGAGGTAAGGAGAGACAGAAGAAAGAGAGATGGGTAACTCGATCGATGGGGGGAGAGAGAAGAGTAGAGAGATTGATAGATATACAAGATCAGAGATTCCACCCCTCAAATAACAGCATCCCTTCTTGATTCATGTCCTTCAGTATCACCCCCACACTACCTCTCCATCGATTCAGTGTCTGTAGTCAAGGCTGCAACTAATGACCTCATCTTGCAATTCTTTGCTTGATTTTTCAACAGAGTTCGCTACCATCGATCAATAAGTCCTGCTCGAGCACCTCTCATCACGCCTGAACATCACTAGCACGTCACTGCAATGATTAAGATAAAATATCGGTATATGTAAAGTGCCTAGAAAGAGATAAAGTTCTCTGATGGTGCTATACGAATGTATTATTACTATTAGATGGATAGCTAGATAGATAAATAGATAGAGCCTATAATGTCCGACGAGTGTATTTATATGGAGCTCTATTAGGCCCAGCAATCTGCTATTGGTATACATGCTATGGCATGTGGCACATCCTACAGTGTCTTATGCCGACTACCCCTAGTTCAGGGAGCATTCGTGAGATGACAGGCTTTCTTAATTAGGGCGCAACGGTGAGATGAGAGCAAGTAATTCTGTGCATTAATGCATGTATGAGTGTGAGTAATAATAATAATGCACTTGATAAAGCGCCCACAGAGAACTCAATCTGTTTCTAGGCACTTTACATTTGCTGCAAAGGGAAACGCGATTTAATGGTGAGTAATATGCTTGATAAACAACATGAATAACATGGTTAGGGGTGACATGCACAGGGTCAGCATGCAAATGTGGTAAGTGGCAGCATGCACAGTGTCAGCATGCATAAGCACACAAAGGACGAATTACAGGGACCCGCTAATTGCTATCCTAAATAGGTGTTTTTAGGTTCTTTTTAAATGTGGTCAAGTCAGGGGATGTTCTGACGCAAGTCGGGACGGAGTTCCAAGCTTTGGGAGCATACGAACTAAATGTACGGTCTCCAAAGGATTTGAGGTTTGCACGAGGTATTGGTAAACTGTTGGATTCCTAAAAGCGGGTGGTACGATGCTTGGCCTGGTGGGGGAGTAGATCTGAGAGATAGGCTGGAGCAAAAGAATGAAGTAACCTAAAAGTGAGCGACAAAACCTTGAAGTCATCCGTTGTTTGACTGGTAGTCAGTGCAGGTCGGGGAGAAGTGGTGTTATGTGGCAACTGCTATGCTCACAACAGACAAGCTTAGCTGCGGAGTTTTGCACCAGCTGTAATCTTCTGATTGCACATGCCTGTTGGCCAGCAAGCAGTGAGTTGCAGAAGTCAAGATGGGATGTCACAAATGCATGGACCAACTTAGACGTGGTATCCTTATCTAAACAAGCCCGAATTTTAGCACTGTTATGCAGCTGAAAGTAGGCAGACTTGACTGTGGAGCTTATGTGGTCGTCTAACGAGAGGTCACTTTGGAACATGACACCTAGATTTCGAGCTGATTCAGTGGGGGTGTGTGTGTGTGTGTGTGTGTGTGTGTGTGTGTGTGTGTGTGTGTGTGTGTGTGTGTGTGTGTGTGTGTGTGTGTGTGTGTGCGTGTGGGGGTGTGGTTGTGGCAGTGGGGCTTCGTGGCTAGGCATAGCTGGACAGAGGCTAGTTTGTTGAGCTCGGTAATATTTATTGATAGCAAGTGGCATAGTGGATTCTCTGTTCGGTGTGTCTCAGTTCCTCCTGAAAAGGGTGGTCTGTAAATCGCTGCCATGGGAAATTACATCTGCATCCTTCTGCCTTTGTGGCCTACTACTCTCCTGCTGCCTGCCGACTATGGCACATCCTTTCCAGCTGAGTTTCGTCCTAAGCTGCTACTTCCATGCTACTCACTACCTCAACTGCTTTCCTGACTCAGCTATACTTCCTACTTTTTTGTTGTTGCGTGAGGTGAAGTCTGTTGGCCACCGAATGCACACAGAAAGCCTCTTAGACTGTGAGTGCTCTCAACAAAACTCTACTGCGTAATACCCACATAGTCTTTGTGACTTTCTGGAGTTACAGATGGAGACACGTCACATTGTATGGCATTACTGCCTCTGTGTAACACAAGGAACTGTTTCTTGGCACACTGGGAATTGTTGGTCCAATTAGGGCTTAAGTCCCAGGAGTCGCTCTCAGCAGCAAATGATGGTAAAGCCAAGCAACTGCATCCGGAAGGTGTGGGAACAGTCTCGGCTTGGCTCCTGTGAAAAGCATTGTTGCTGACTGCATCAACTTGTCATAGTTGTCACAGGCGTGTGCTATTAGCCCGGTCGTCTCACCTTTAGACTTTGTCATGCACAAGAATAATTGATCGCAATAAGCAAGGCTGTTGAATCAGCTGATCTCTTTTTCGAACTTGTGGCTAGGTGGGTGGGCACCTCGTCGGTGAGGTGCCAATGTCACAGAGTCGGCGATTTTGGCGGCTGTGCTTGATGCTCGGTTCCCATTTTTTCGTGATCGCAGGTACTTGGCTGCTCGAATGTACAACGTCGATCGGCTTCGGCAAAGGTACAACAACTTCGACCGAGCCCTGCTGCCTCTCATAGCAGCGGTGCTGGGCAGCGACTACAGCGACGGTCGTGGCTTCTCGACCTTCCTTGGCGACAAGGTGCACAAGCAGAAGTGCCGCCGCGAGAGCAAGGTCGTGCGCGACAGCCAGCTGCGGCCGCTTGCTTTGCTGCAGTGGATCGGGCGGCTGCCGCGAGGCAGCAGTGCCGCCGACGCCCTCGCCGAGGTCGCCAGCCAGCAGCGCCGCGGCCGCAGTGGTGGCAAGCAGCTGGCCGCTCTGCACGCCGCCCTCGGCGCCTCCGCGGCGGCCTATCAGCTGGAGACGGGCAGCACTCTGGCCGAGTACTTCGACTCTGGTCGCGTCTCGGCTTCTGCGTCGGCCAGCCTGGCGGTGGCGGGCCGCGCTGCCTCCCCTGCGGCGACGGCAGTGGCTGCAGCCGCTGCTCGGCGCCTGGCCTGCGTGCCCGGCTGGGTGTGGGAAGACCTGAGACAAGCTCGAATTCGGCCTGTCTGCCTCAATGTGATATGCTCGAAGAGAGTGATTCTGCTTTCGCAGGTGAGTGCAAGCAGGAGTGGCGATGGGGCGATGGCGCATGTGCCGGATCCGGATGCTGCTGTTGACCTTTTGTCGCTCTTCACCTGAGCTCTGCACCAGCACGGGCTCTTGTGCTCGGCAGGCACTCGACTGCTGATGAGTTGCTTTCGCTTGATGATCGCTTGATCAGCTGTGCCGTAGATCGTCGGTTTTACTCCACACGCGATAAGACATCGTGCCTTGGCTTGTTTACTAGTGCAACGCCATCTTTTGGATTCGTTGTGGCATTAGATAAATCGTGTGTCTGCTGGCAGTCGGCCATATTGACATTTCGTGTTTTTCGAGGAACAGCTCGGGGCATCAGGCGTAGCATCGACGTTTGAGGAGGGGGTCTTGGTGAGCACTGGTCAAGTTGAATTGAATCGCTGTTATTATGTCGAACAGACGTTTACCTAGATTTACCTAAACTTATCTGGCAAAATTACGTTATGGATTTTTTCGGTATATGTTATTATTATCTGCAGGTTTGATTACAGTCTGTTAGTTGAAATATACACTGGAATCTGCTGTGCAAATTGCAGAGACATCCCCTGAGAAAATCCACTTGACCACTTGATCAGAGGCCATTGGTGACAGAAGCTTTGGCTCTGAAGGTTCTAGATTTGGGAGTTCGCTTCCACAATTCTATGCAACGATATCTACTCTCCTGCTGCCAACTGTGGCACTTCCTTTCCAGCCACACCGGGCTGCTAGATTCTATGGTGCTTACTACGTCGAGTGCCCTCCTGACTCGGCTAGGCTTCTTGCTTTCTGTTTCTTGCCCAAGATGAAGTCTCTTGGCTGCAATATGCAGATGGAAAGCTGCTGAGGCTTTGACTTAGCTATTGGAAATTGTCCTTCGTAACACTCTCTTGATGCATGTGGCTTTGTGGAATAGCAGATGGAGACACGTGACATTCCATTTTAAGTGCCCACTGCTAAAATCTCGAGTTTTTTTGGGATGTTGGATTCGGTATACAATTGGTTTGTGAGGAAAGTGAGCTCTAGGGTGGGCCCATCTCATCCCAAAGCAGAGCTACGTTCTGGCGTCTCTAATTTGACTTGCTTGCTCCTAATCACTCGGTCTGTGTCTCAAAAGAAGAGAGCAAAGTCCAAATATCCTGTGGGCACAATCATAAGCTCTGGTCAGCTCTGGAGCCGTAAGTGGAAATGGCAAATGACTGGTGGCACCGCCTCAAGGAGGCTTGCTGGCGATGGCTTCCAGCCGTGGTGCTTCCACGGTGCCATCAGTCGATAGATCATCGCCACAATACTCAAGCAGCTCAAGCCGTCCCCCGCACTGGAATGGGCTCACCAGATAGGTTGTCAGCTGCTCAGCCAAAATACGTGTCAGCAACTCGGTCAACTGCTTGCTCGGGAGGAATGGCAAGGTATGGCTGGCCAAAGCATCATGTGGCAGTACCATCTCTAAAGAGGATGGTCGGAGTTTTCTACACTAACTTTGAGCTTTTAGCCTACCATATTTTGACCCTGGCTCGATTAGCTCAATATTTGACAATTTCGAAGTGACCACACTCCCATGCTGACCTTCCCATCTTTTTTGGCACGCCTTGTAAATACATATTCTTTGATCCCTGCAACTTGGCGGAACTCATAGTTAATGGTTATATTTTGGGGGCTTCTCTAGCTACTGCTGTTCCACCTAAGTGACTGCAGGAGTTTCTTTTCAAATCTGCATCAGCATCTCTTTTAATATCATCCCTCTATCGAGTTTTGTGATTCTTTGGTTCTGGATCCCGATGTCTGGAAGACAAACCCTGCTGCATGTTTGTCTCAATAGTAATACGAATAAGCTCACAGGGCCTATTTGACACTTGGTAGGACTGCCAGTTTAAGCATCCCATCGTCTCTATCTGTGAGCATATCTGTCTCCATCTCTTTGCCGTGTTTGTGTCTCCCGAGATCTGCCAGTGTCAGTCAGTCGGTCTCTCTCCATCTTGCACTTTTTGTCAGTGCGTGCACACCTAGCCTCACATGCATGCACACATTCGCATGCATGCGTGAAAATATTTAGAGCATTCTTATAGCACCACAAGAGAACAACATCTTATTATTGGTATTATGCATAGGTTCCATTACAGGATCTATGAAGTGCTTAGAAAGAGATTAAGTTCTTTGAGGGTGCAATGCAAATGTCTTGTTATTATTATTGGCTAAAACGAATAAGAGCAAGCTGGATGATTACTTTAATGATAGGATATGCAAGTTCGCTAGCTCATAAAGGGACTAATCACAAGATGAAGCATACATACTCTGTGAGAAGCATGTGGGTTTTCTAGTTTTGCTTTAAATGCCTTCAACTCAGTGGATGTTACAATTCAGTCGTTTCAGGCTTTAAGTGGAGGGCTGAATATACAGTCTCTTATGGCATATATGTTTGCTGGAGATACAGCTAAACGACGAGAATCAGAGGAATTAGTGGTACTAGGGAGAGGCTGAGAAGTAGGCTGTTCATAGATATATATATATGTAAGCCTGAGCAAGAGCGTGCGTTGCTTGATGGAGAGTCAAGGCAAGTTTGAGAGAGAAGTGGTGTGCTGTGGCAGCTATGACGTTGACGATAGACACAACTTAGCTGCTGGGTTCTTCACCAAGTCGTGTGACCCCTATTTGATAGTAATGATAATGAATAATAAAAATACACTTGATAGAGCGCCCTCAGAGAACTCAATCTCTTTCTAGGTGCTTTACATTTGCTGCAAAGGGAAACACGATTGAATGGTGAATGATATCGTGCTTGATAAATAACATGAATTAACATAGTTAGGGGTAACGTGCACAGGGTCAGCATGCAAATGTGGTTAGTGGCAGCATGCACAGTGTCAGCACGCATAAGCACATAAAGGACAAATCACGGGGACCCACTAAATGCTGTCCTAAATAGGTGTGTTTTTAAGTTCTTTTTAAATGTGGTCAAGTCAGGGGGTGTTGTGATGCAAGTCGGGAGTGAGTTCCAGGCTTTGGGAGCATACGAACTAAATGCACGGTCTCCAAAGGATTCGAGGCAGAAATACCTGCTAGGGGAGTTACTGATGTCCAGATGTGATGTCACAAATGTAAGGATTCGACTTGTGGAAATTACTGAAACCTAGAGCATGGACTAACTTAGCATATCTAAGCAGTTTCGGATGGTTTCAATGCTACCAGACTGATGTTTGTGGCAAACTTGACTGTGAGGCTGATGTGGTCATCGAGTGAACAGTTTTTGGCAACAGGACACCCAGATTCTATGCAGAAGCTACAAGGGCGATTTAGTTATGAAGTTAGCTGCCATCCAAGTGCAAATGTTGGCCATTCAAGCTGCAAGCGAGTTTTTAGATTCCAGTTTACTGCAAGGGTGGGGAGGATTGACTAAAGCATAAGCGGAATGGGGTGTCACCTTTAAGGCAATGCAAGCTGTTATTGTTCTAACCGAACTGTGTTAGCAAGAAAAGAGATTGTGAGCTGTGATTAGTTATGTTGTGAACTGGGTTCCTATTAGGCTCATCGAGTTTGAGGTCTTGTTCTTTACTTTTTGGCTCCATTCATTTTCTTCCTCTGGCTTGCCTAGGTGATATATTTAGTCCTCAGATCCTCCTAGTACCACTGACCTGGGTCATTTAGCTGTACCTCTAAGTATGGTCACCTCCTTTGGAGACTGTGCCTACAATTGCGATGCACCTAAGTCGGTTAGTAGCAGCATCCTGCTAGTGCTACGACCTCCACTCGAATATTAAAACAAATCTAAAATCTCATCAGTTCCGCACAGCATTTGCTCCTTGCATGTGTTTTGCTTGTGACGTGTGTGTGTGTGTGTGTGTGTGTGTGTGTGTGTGTGTGTGTGTGTGTGTGTGTGTGTGTGTGTGTGTGCTGCAATCTTGCATGCTATTATCATTAACAGTTGATGTGCTTCCTTTCCATATATAGTAAGCATAGTTATCATGTCCCGTGTGTACTACAATTTGCATGTTGTTATCGCTTATCAGGTGGGTAACATACATGCTTCCTTTCTGGTCAACGCGAATTTCCCAGAACGAGGTTCAATTTTCTGCTGTTGCTATACAAAAATGATGGAACTCAGTAAAGCAATTCTTTTGTTAGTATTAATACTATTCAGTGGGATCCTCCGGAAAGCAACGATTAAGTAACTACTTTTAGCGATGGTTATTGTGTTGCCCAAGTTATTACTTCAGCCATAGTCTAAGCCTGGAATAAATTGGTGAAAGAAATCGATGGTGTGAGGATGCCAGCCAATGCATTTCTTGTCATGAATAGCCTCATCTCTTTTAATTTTTGCCCAATTTCCTTCTTACCGAGACATGGATGGCATCCTATTCTATTTGCTACGTGTCTAGGATCACGCAACCCCAATTGTCATTCTTTCAGTCTGTGTTTTGACAATAGGGTGATAGGGTTGCTGTTGCTGGTTGCAAAACATTTGGATATAATACTGGCAGCTTTTATCTTGAGTCATCATTCGAAAATCGGTTGCTATCAGATCCTCTTCCAAAACATTGACCAACACCGTTGTGATATACTGACCCCCTTTTCGGCAGTCTAACCTTGTTTATTGAAAAATTTTAGACTTCCCCAGCAAAATCCTCATGTGAGACAATCTGCTGTTGATTGCCGGAGGTTTTGACAATCGCTTGATGGCCCTAGCAGAAGCTAGTTATGCTCATATCAAAATTGCAAGCAGCCTTTCTGCTTGGCTCAACACGTTTGTCATGCAACTAATTGTGTGCCCATATTTTGAACCTTGATTTCGCAAGGGATATTGCTCCAATGCCCCTACTGTAGGCATATTTCCTGTCAGCACCGAATTTTCTGAGCAACGTCACTTTAAAGATAATTAATGCCTGTAGTTTGTTTAATAGCTTCGTGGTGCACGTCCGTAAACTCTAAGCTTTATAGTGCTCTTAACGAGTATGCTTCCATAACGACTCTGTTTACGAGGCCTCAGTGACACCTTTTTATTATCTAATTTTTTAAAAATTTGCAATGTGAAAGCTCTTACTTGAATGTCGTTTTAACGGGGAATGGTCAAGAAAATACTTCTAAAATTTGTCCGACAATCGAATGTGTTTAGGGTACCTTTCATAAGTCAAATATGTTAGAACTGGGATCGTAAGTTCTGACTTCTGCATGAAAGAAAAAATGGTTATGCAAACCACGTCTAACCCAAATGTAAACCGGAAGCAACAAATCTACAAATACAAAATTTACCGATATTTGCATCATATGCGACTTGCATCTCAACTTGTCGAACTTAAGTAGATCGCGATGCATGCATGAAGCTTGTTGAGGTGCATTCTTGTGACTTTTGTCTAACTTCGTTTCCAGGGTCGGTTGGTGCCTTGTAAAATTCCACAAATAGGCTAATAATTTGAATGTGAGTTCAACCGTGCTTGTTTCAAATGAGGCCAGAAAAAATTCTGATCTCAGTTGGCAACACTTGGCTGTATACGTCATCAAACGTTCCGGAGCTTTATATTCCGTAATCGTGGACATATAGAGCCAAATGTGTCCAGCCGAAATCAGAAATTTATCTTACCTAGTTTGAAACAAGCAGAGCTGAACTTTTTTGAACATTTTAAATTTCACTCCGATAATTGAAAGGTATCCTAAACACATATTCGATTGTCGGACAAATTTTAAAAGTATATGTAATAATAATAATAACAATAATGCACTTTATAAAGTGCCCTCGGAGAACTCACTCTCTTTCTAGGTGCTTTACATTTGCTGCAAAGGGACCGTGCCTTTAGTTCATATGCTCCCAAAGCCTGGAACTCACTCCCGACTTCCGTCACGACATCCCCTGACTTGACCACATTTAAAAAGAAATTAAAAACGCAACTATTAAAAACCTATTTAAAACTCTATAGGACAGTATTTAATGGGTCTCTGTGATCGTTGTCCGATCTATTCCAATATGTGTCGCACCTTCTTTCTTTACATCATAGTTAAATGCCATGACAGAGATTTAGTTCACTTAGGGTGCTATACAAATTTCTTATTGTTATAGCTCTACTTTGTAGTGCTTGACATTTAGAAGTTTAATTCAGAAGACCCCTTTCACAGCTGCAATTCATGTTCTGTTCGTGTCCCGGAAAAAGGTTCTGCATACAGCAGTGGCTTGCTAAGGAATCTGCTACCTCTTTGGTTCTGTCTAGACTGGGCACATGTAATTCATTCAGTTTTGGCTGATTTACCTCAAGAAGCCGTTTAGCCCTTACATCTGATGATTAATGAGGCTGCAAGGTTATTTATAAATCCCATAAGTTGAGCTTTATATCTCCATTGCTTAAGGAGCTGCGATGGCTCGGGTTCATCAGCACAGAGATCAAAATTATTTATATTCTGAGCCGCAAGGCCTACTATGAACTGCTTCTTTAAACCTAGCTGAAATGGTGGTCAAGTTTTAGCCTCATTCTGCCCTCAGGTCCTATGTGGGTGATAATAATGCAGCCATTCCATTCTTTTGCTTAATGACTGTTGTAGATCATAGCTTTTGCTCTACAGGCCCTAGATTGCGAAGCTTAATTCCTCATTTTCTTATGCGACAACATCTCTCATGCTGATGATTTGAGCACGCCCCTTTCAACCGTCCTGATTCCTCCTGATTCAGCAGTGTTTCTCACTTTCTCTTTTTTGTGTGGAACGGTGTCATTTAGCTAGGGTATATGCACCAGAAGCCACTTAAGCTTTTAGTAGGCTTCAGAAAACTCTCTAGTGTAGCACCCAATCAGTCTTTGTGGCTTTGTCGAGTTGCAGATTGAAATGTGCACATACCCGTACATACTTTTTTACTCACTTGTATGCCAAATGTTTGTACACAGTTGTTGAAGTCGATCCGGATGGGAGTTTTCACTTGTGTCCTTAGCTGTCTCGGGTTCATTGACAAGCACAACGGGATGCCGATTTTACAGGATTTCTTAACCAACAAGGCCCTATTGAGAACTACTAGAATAAAGGTCCGATTGCGTTTTTTTGGCAGTCCTGCACGATGAATGTTACATTGCTCCATCGAAGGAAGAATAAGACAGCTGCTAAAATCCCGGACTAGCGTTTTTGGTAATCATGGATACCTCGGGAGAGTGTTTTTGTCCCGTTGTGATGGCATTCATTTACCGATTTCACGCTGGCACCTGTAATGGTGAACGCCTATTACCAGGCCGGCTCCTCACGGCCTTTGTCCATGACGACACATTGCTCATTATAATACCAGTAGAAACAACAATAGTAATACATTTCTGTAGCACCCCAAGGGGACAAAGTCAATTTCTAGGAATTGGTTCAGCACGCCTTGCTAAAATGTATGCAATGGCAGGATCCTGCTTTGTAGGTTGAGGACATGGCTGGGCCGAGTGCATGGCGCTGCTCGGCCGAGCTACGCCGTGTCATGTACAGCATTTTGTTAAACGGTCTCGATGGCAGCAGTTGCAGTATGTGCCCCTACCGTTCATTGAGCTCTGCTGTCCCCGAAGGAACATTTGCACCATCAGTGCCGCTAGATGAAGCACCCGATCACGAGGCCGAGGTAGACTTGCCTAGCAAGTCCTCTCATGACCTCGTCAGTGGCAATGCCGAAGCAGCAGCCACTGCAGCAGAGGCAGCAGCCGCAGAACCAAGTCAGAGCGATCTGATCGTCACCGAGTACGATCGCGATGGGAAGCAGCTCCTTAGCAAGTCAGTCGTGCTGCTTAACCGAGCAGGTGAGTGATCATGTCAGCATCATTGAGCATGAATCTTGAGATGCAGCTGCAGGGTGGATTATGATCGTTCTCTGCAGCTAGTGGGGGGTTGCAGCAGAGGGGGCATCTGTCTCTGCTTCGAGGATGCAGTAGGGATTGCAGGGGGAGTGGATACAGCCGGTAGGGGCGATGCAGGTCCGGTTTTGCCGACGACTGGATTTTTGCAGCTCTAGTTGCATCAATTTGTCTGTCTGCCTGCCTTTTTTTCCTTTTGCTAGGTAACTGATGCATCTGGATTTGTATCGACGCAGACTTCCTGTTGTGCAGACTGTTCATCCAGCACATTACTGAATAGCTAGGCGAGTGCATGGCAGAGCAGAAGCTAGGCATAGCCTGCAGACGCTAGGGGCAGCCTGTAGTGCGATGACCTGAGTAGGTTCGTGTGATAATGAATGGGCCACAGTTGCTGTCTCATTTGGAGGCCATCCTCGACTTCTAGCGCGCGTGGTCGGACTCTTTTGTAGGCTAACTAGCAGCTAACTGCCTGCGGTTCCAGACACAAGCTGTTATGTTCACGGCCGGCCGGCTGTAGGTGTGAGTGCAGTATCGTCCTAATGCCACATGTTCAGATGTAGCTGTAACCGCACGGTAGAGGCGATTGTGGTAGTGCCCGGTTGAGAGGGACTGCCCTGTTGGGGCTGCGTCGCCACAACTTTCTCTGAGCCTGCTCGTGAAGGTAGTGCCCATCGGCAGGTGACAGGGCCTGTAGCATGTCTCCTCAGTCGCGTGCCACAGTCTTGTTCGGGTCCTCATTGGCAAACTCTTGGTCGCAGGGTTGGATCTGGAGGCGCTGGGCTGAGGCAATGTGATCCGGTTGATTCCGGAGCGTGCGACTCTCGGCCTGCTGTAATGCTGCGTGCATTGTTGCCTCCAGTAGACTCGTGCTCTGGCTGCTCTCTCTCTCTCTCTCTCTCTCTCTCTCTCTCTCTCTCTCTCTCTCTCTCCCTCCAATGTGGCTGCGCCCGCATTCGTGCTGGCGTCGAGCCTGCGCAGAAACCTGCCGCACCCGTCGCCGGCCGACAGCGAGGCGCCGCTCTTGCTGATACGAGGCTGATACGCTTCAACGCCTAGGAGAGCTCGGAGCGCTGCCCTCGCTGAGTGAGCTGCCCGGCCTGGGCGAGCCGAGTCGGTCGCGCCTCCTCTACGCCGCCCTCGGCCTGTCGCCCAGCGACGACGACGCCTCCTCCTTCGCGCTCCCGGGCCTGTCGGCCGACTCGCTGGCCGCCTGCCGGCAGCTCGGCCTGCGCGTGGACGTCGTCTCGGCAGCGCTGCTGCTCTGGCTGAGACGCTGCGCTCGCCCGGCGGCCAGTCGAGCGCACCTGCTGACCGTCCTGCTCGGCGTGCTCCGCATCGTCGGCTCCGGCCGCGCGATCTGCTCGTCGCTCGCCGCCTCCGCCGACGAAGGAGCGCCGCGCCTCGCCGAGGGCTCTCGCGCCCTCCTCAAGAAGCTGCTGTGGAAGCACGGACGGCGACCGCCGCTGGTGCCCGGCGCCGCGCACGCGTTCGCCCAGCTGCAGGCGTGCCTGCTGCACGCGGCACACCTCGCCCAGCTGCTTCGCCTGCCCGAGGCCGCAGCCGCTCTGGGCGGCGCTCATCGGCTCTTCAGCGGCCGCTTCGCTTGCTCGGCCTTCGTCGAGCTCGGCCGCCGGCCGCAGCCGCTGCTCTACTGCTGTGAGCTGCTGGCTCGCGGCTCGCCGCTGGCTCGCCTGCTTGCCGACTGGTGTGCGGCACTGTGCCACGCGCACGAGGCCGCCGGTGGCCACGACCTCGATGTGGCTGCCACTGCCGAGGCGGCGGCCGCTCCTGCTGCTACCGATTCTGCGCCGCCCGAGCTCACGAGACCCGGGCCTCGGGCAGCGCTGCAGAGCCGGTCGCTCGAAGGGGCAGCAGCCGCCCGAGGTCAGACTCGGCAGCCGTCTGGCTCCGACGATGATGACGGCTTGTCGTCGAGTGGAGACACTACCGATGACAGTGACGACAGTGACGTGAACGTGGCCCGCCGGATGTTGGATGCTGCAATTTTGGCGGGCAATAGATTTGGCGTGCTGACGCTCTCCTAGGGCTGTGCCAGTTCACGCCTACCGGTGGCTCGTCGCCGACTGCCCAACGGACTGCACCTGCAGGCTCCTTCCCCCAATCGTCTTTGGCATGGAGGCCTCCTCTTGGTTCCATCAGCATGCTTGTGTCGTGAAGCGTTACTGTACAGGCCGCTTGGCCGTGCCCGGTGGCATTTTAGCATGTGCAATCGACCGGCCTCGTAGCTTTTTTTATTGGAAAAATTGAACCGGGCTTATAGATCTGTTTTCACTATCCAGTCACTATGCTGACCTAAATAAGTGTGCATTGTGCATCCTGTACGACCAGACTTTTCGCAGTGGCCGGCTTGAGTAATGGTGGCCACAGAGAGCTTCCAGGTGAGATAAAATTAAAGGACGACGTCTTTGATTTATGCTTGCCCCTGAGTGTTAGTCCAGGTGTAAAGAGCTCGCTCTTTACGAACCAGGTCGTGGGTTCGAGCCCGGCAGTGGGCGATTTTTTATTGCTCTCTGCAAGTGGTGGTAATAGCCGTTATGGCTCGTCTGCTGCTATGTATATGAGGCTGTTGAATCTTCTAACCATTAGAATATCAAATAAATTGTATCAGCCATAGTGCTGTAGTGTAGCAACAGTACCGACTGCACTAGCACCACTAGCATAGCCCCTTACTGCCTTACAACATCCAACCCACTCCATTCCCAGGGACAGGTTCATAACCCCGAATGTTGGTATAACGTTAAGTCGGTCTAATTCTCAATGGTTCCAGTAGCTGCACACAGTCAAGTCCCCGCTTTTAGCTGCATAACATTGCTAAAATTCGTGCTTGCTTACAGAAGGACACTCCATCTAAGTTGGTCCGTGCATTTGTGACATTCCGTCATGACTTCTGTAACTCACTGCTTGCTGGTCTACCGGCCTCTGCAATCAGGCACTTACAGTTGGTGCAAAACTGCAGCTAGCCTTGTCTGTCGTGAGCGTTGCAGTTGCCACATTACACCACTTCTCGCTGATGTGCACTGGCTCCCAGTCAAGCAGCATATCAACTTCAAGGTTTTGTCACTTTTAGGTTCCTTCATTCTTTGGCTCGGGCCTAACTATAAAAAACTACTCCCCCACCAGGGTAGGTATCACAATCGTTTAGCTATACCTCGTACAGACCCAACAGTTTTTGGAGACCGTGCCTTTAGTCCTTATGCTCCCAAAGCCTGGAACTCACTACCGACTTCCGTAACGACATCCCCAGACTTGACGACATTTAAAAAGAAGCTAAAACGCACTTATTGATCATGGCATTTAGTATGTCCTTGTGATTCGTTTTCTGTGCCTATGTATGCCGACACTGTGCATGCTGCCACAAACTGTATTGACATGTTGACCATGTGAGCCATGATGGCTCACTAGGTTAGGCGGTTGCTTTCACGACCGAGGTCGTGGGTTCGATTCCTGCGGTGGGCGATTCTTTATCGCCACTGCAAGCAGTGGTGATAGCCATAAAGGCTTTTCTGTTGCTATACAAAAAGAGGCTGTTTAATCAGCTAGGATTTATTATTTATTTATTTACAGCATATGTGAAGTGCCTAGAAAGAGATTGAGCTCTCTGAGGGTGCTAGACAAATGTAGTATTATTATTATACAGATATTGGGCTCTTGACAGACCAAGTAGTAATGTCTTAGAGCCCAAGATTCTATGAGCGACACTATCCCAAACACGGCTTTCGCAAAAAGGGCCTGTAGAATCGCCTGCATATCACTGGTATGGCACGCACACGCCTTACAAGCTCATGACTGCTAAAACTCACGATTGCAGCACCGACCAGCAGAGTTTTGCCTAAAAAAAGAGCCAGCTCCAATCTGTACCTGGTAATGTAATGTATCTCCTTCAGTAACTCCACAAGGTCATAAAGACCATGTGGGCGTTACGCAGGAGAGTTTTGTATAGCGCACTCACAGCCTAAGCGGCTTTCGGTACGCATTCGGTAGCCAACAGACTTCGTCTCACGCAACAAAGAGAAAGTGGGAAGCATAGCAGAGTTAGGAGAGCAGTTGAGGTAGTGAGTAGCATAGAAGTAGCAGCTCAGCACCGCTAAAAAAGATGTGCCACAGTCGGCAGTTGGAGAGTAGATGTCGTTGCGTAAGAATTGTGGAAGCGAGTTCCACAGACTAGGACCTGCAGAGCTAAAGCTTCTGTCGCCAACTGTCTTTAAGCAGAGGAATCGGACAGCTAATTTATTGTCCACACAGGACCTGAGGGCACGAACATGCTGAAACGGATGCAACAGTTCAGCTAGGTATGAAGGAGCCAAGCCGTGGCGGGCCTTGTGGGTCAGCGTAAGAACTTTGCTCCGTATCCTTGACTCAACCGGCAACCATCCTAGCTCTTCCAGCAAAGGTGACACGTGCTCAAACCGCTGGGACTTGAAGACCAGCCTTGCAGCCATATTCATAGTCCGCTGTAGTGGCATTATAGCTTTCTTGGTAGCCCAGCCCAAAGGGAATTACAATAATCAAGCCGAGACAGAACTAAAGAGCTAGTTAAATTTTTTACAAGCCACTGTGGGAGACAGCTTCTAATCTTGGATAGGGATCGGATGTGATGGCTAGCTGTAGAGGCAGTCTTCTGAATGAAGCTTTTGAAATTGAGGCAGCTGTCGAACACGACACCTAGATTACGAGCACGTGGTGAAGGTCGCACAATAGCATCGCCTATTAGAACAGCAAAGCCTTTTAATCCAGCCACACGCTTAGGGTGTCCTATGAGAAGCAGTTCGGTTTTATCGTCATTTAATTTCAGGAAGTTTTCCGACATCCAGGATCGAAAATCGGCAAGGCAAGCATCCAGTTTCTTAGTTGCTGCAGCAGATTCCGACGGTTTAAATGACAAATACAACTGAGTATCGTCAGCATAGAAGTGATATCCTATTCCATGGGCCTTAATCACTTTTCCCAGAGGTTGCGTATAAATGGAGAACAGCAAGGGACCAAGTACAGACCCTTGAGGGACTCCACAGGTGACCTTTCTCATGTCTGAGACCTGACCCCCACACGACACGGATTGAACACGATCAGACAAGTATGATTTAAACCACGCCAGTGCTTCGTCTGCCAGACCGATCCTTGTTCTCAGTCTTTCAAGCATAACTTAGTGATCAATGGTGTCGAAGGCAGCAGACAGATCTAGCAGAGCTAGGGCAGTGGCATTCCCGTCGTCGTTGCCATGTATAATGTCATTGTTAACACGGAGGAGAGCAGTTTCGGTAGAGTGCTGCCTCTTGAAACCTGATTGAAATGTTTCTGACATTCCATTATTTTCAATATGTTCAACCAGCTGCTTTGCAACAATTTTTTCAAGAATCTTTGATAAGAATGGAAGAAGAAAAACTGGACGATAGTTTGCTAGGACCTCTGTGTCTAATCCAGGCTTTTTAAGAATAGGTCCAACGATTGCAGATTTGAAGGACTTGGGGACAATCCCTTTTCCCAAAGAAGCATTAAAAATCTCGGTTATGGCAGGGCTAAGTTGGTCTGCAAGTGAAGACCACAGAGATGAAGGTATAGGGTCTTCAGGAGACGAGCTCTTTTTGCTAGACCTTATTAAGGCAGCCACATCACAGGCAGAAACATCAGAGAATCTTTTAAGAAAGGTCACAGGTTGAGGAACGGCGATTGCTTTGGTCGGAGGGGGCTTAATGGAGTCACGAATGTGCTCAATTTTTTCAGTAAAGAAGGCTGAAAACTTTTCGGCTGAGCCCTTAATATCTGGGGAGTCAGACCTGACAGCATTGGCCAGTAAATGGTTTACTGTCTTATAAATGTGTTTAGTGTCCGACTGGCAGGAATTCAGTTTTCTAATGAAAAAAGAAGCCCTCGCTTTTTTAAGCTTTCGTGTGTAAACACGAAGGAAGTCTTTAAAATTGACTAGGTCTGCCTCAGACCCCGATTTCTTGAAACGACGTTCCAGCCTGCGCTTAACACGGCGCATCTTAAGGATACTTGTGTGAACATTCGCTACTGATGACGTGGTTACAGAGGCAGAGGCTTGCAATGCTTGCAGCTCTTGCATATATAACTTTGAGCTCAAAGGGAAATAGCAGAGCACATAGATAGGTACCAAAAGGCTTAGATTTATTTTTTATATGTTTCTTATCTGGACAGCCATTTGAGAGAGCAGTTAATATGTGAACTGGCTGATCGAAGCACCTTTTATGACAAGTAGCTTACCTCGATTTTACGAAAAGTACCTGTGTGCCTTTTCGGTCTTTAGTTGCTGTGAGCTTCAGGCGTTTCTCCAGTAGTTCAATTGTACGGTGATAGAACTATTCAATCGCAGGGGAATAACTGATCAGCTGTTGAGACGTCTTTCCCAGTCCTTGCAACTCAAACGCTGCACAATAGAATTTCTGTTGCTATCAAGCTTCTGCAGCTGGTCCTGAGTGTGGTTGCTAGGTTAGTGTTTAGACCCCCGACACTCTTCGATGCATAATAACAATAATAATAATGCACTTGATAAAGCGCCCTCAGAGAACTTAATCTCTCTCTAGGCGCTTTACATTTGCTGCAAAGTGAAATGGAATTGAATGGTAAGTAAAATCATGCTTGAAAAATAAACAAAATGAATAATATGATTAGGGGTAACGTGCACAGGGTCAGCATGCAAATGTGGTTCGTGGCAGCATGCACAGTGTCAGCACGCATAAGCACATCAAGGACGAATCACAGGGACCCACTAAATGCTGTCCTAAATAGGTGTGTTTTTAAGCTCCTTTCAAATGTGGTCAGGTCAGGGGATGTTCTGACGCAGGTCGGGAGGGAGTTCCAAGCTTTGGGAGCATACGAGCTAAATGCACGGTCTCCAAAGGATTTAAGGTTTGTACGAGGTATTTCTAGACTGTTGGATTCCGAAAAGCGAGTGGTACGATGCTTTGCCTGATGGGGTAGTATATCTGAAAGATAGGCTGGAGCCATAGAACGAAGAGACCTAAAAGTGAGCGACAAAACCTTGAAGTCAATACGTTGCTTGACTGGTAACCAGTGCAGGTCGGCGAGAAGTGGAGTAATGTGGCAACTGCGACACTCACGACAGACAAGTCTAGCTGCCGAGTTTTGCACCAGCTGCAATCGCCTGATCGCACATGCTGGTAGGCCAGTAAGCATGAATGAATGAATGGATGGATGAATCCCCGTAGCTAACGCAACAACAGCAGGTGAATATTGAAATTCGTGTTTTATTTTTTAAGGCCGGTCACGCATTGCCAGCCAAGTTTCTCACCATTGTTTTTTTTTTAAGTGAAACAACCTTTAGATAGTTGCATCGTGTTTGTTCCGTGTCAGTGCTAAAGGCTTTCGTGAAATTAACCTCACTTGTCATAGTTTGATTGGTTTGCTATGCTGACTTGTCACGATTAAGAGAGCAGCTGGCTTAAACTGCGAAAAATTAGAAAAGTTTGACAAAAATCAAGTTTTTGCTTGAGGTGCATCACAAAAAATAAAATGGGAGCATGAAAAACACTGATAATGCAAACAATGCCTAAACCGGGAGCAAGGTATTTATAAATACTTTTTAAAGATACATTCATCATATCCGACTTTTATTCCAACTCGCTGAAGCTTGACACGTTGAGGTACATGTTCGTACCTTGTTGAGGTACGTAATTGGTTTTCAAGTAGATACTTTTGCAATATACATTCGTGCCTTGTAAATTCCACAACTCGACCAGTACCACAAGGATCACCGATACATTTGAAGTGTTCAGTGAAGAGTTCAGCTCATCATGCACAACACTGGAATAGTTTATTGCTGATTTTAATTGGACTGTTATTGCCAAGCGCCCTTCAGCTTTATATTCAACAATCGTGCGTTATTATTGCACGTCAAAAGTTATTTCAACTTTTTCTAGACACGTAGATACTAGGCATTTTTGAGGGGTTTGGCAAATTCATATAATGAATGGTATTGAATGTCGATTTCCCCTCTGCAAAGAAGCGGTCTGAGTGAGGTCAAAGAGTCGCAGTTCATAGCAGCTATCTGGCAATATCATCATAGTGATGCGTCTTTCTTTCTATCCCAGAGATATCTTTTCCCCTATATTTGTTGATGACCGAGGTCACCGGCTCAAACCCCGTGGCACATGCATGTGAAGCGCCTGGAGTAGAGATTAAGCGTTCTTAATAAATAAAATACTAGCTGATTCAACAGCCTCTTTTGTACACCAGCAGTAGAGCCTGTACGGCTATCGCTACCGCTTGCAGTGGCAATAAAGAATCACCCACCGCAGGATTCGAACCCACGGCATCGGAGCCGAGGTCGTGAAAGCAACCGCCTTACCGTGTGTGCCATCATGGCTCGCCGTGATCAAGCCTGTTGGACCACGAAAGGACACGGGAATCAGTTTAGGCTTAGACAATCTGTGGCCAACCAATGACACATCCCCCTTTTTGCACTTAGACTCTTGGTGAAAGAACGAATTTCCCCTGCTGGTGGAACTACTGATTATTGAAATCGCTTCAAGAAAACTTGCACGAGTCGAGATCCCAGCAACACCGCTCGCCTCCGCGTAGCCGTGTAATGACATTGCATGCAGCAACGATGACGGCAATGTCACTGCTCTAGCCCGGCTGTATCGATCAGCTGCCTTCGACGCTATTGATCACCATATCCTACTTTGAACGATTGAGAACGACGATCAGTCTGGTGGATGCGACACTGGCGTGGCTCGAATCGTACTTGTCCGATCGTGTTATATTCGCGTCCTGTGGGGATCAGGTCTCATCCACGAGACCAATCATCAGTGGAGCCCCATAGGGGTCAGTCCTCAGTCCTTTGCAGTTCTCCATTTAACGTGAACATCTGGAGAAAGTGATCCGGGCCTGCTGCGCCCACTCCAGGCCTGCTTCTCTACACGGGCTTGCATCAGTAGCGGAGCTTTCTTTGCAATGCTTGCAGTAAGTCCAGTGTTCGCCGAGCCTGCGACTCGCTGCGATCGTGCCGGTGCTAAGCCCATTGGCATGGACTCAAGCGCGTGCACAATCGGCCTTCGGGCTTTCCATTCTCAGGAGCCGACCGTGCACTCGGTAGCAGCCCGATGGCGGCCTTCGGCTCTCCATTGTCTCTTGCGCGAAGATGTCTGATTGTTCCCTTCGACATGAGACACGGACATTCTCTTGGACATTTGGCTTTCTCACTTATCCACACTTTCCAAACGGTCTCCAGCTGGTCCCTCATAAAATCCGGAAGGCGGCCTTCGGTAGCCATTGCTGCTTTTACTGCACGCACTGGTACGAGTGAGTAAGTCTGTCGGCTTCGGTCACTGGGTGTCTGCCCCCCATTTCCCCAGTATGCTAACGCCTCACCAAGATGTTAACATTAATATAAATATAATAGTAATAATTATACGTTTGAATAGCGCCCTTGGAGAACTAAATCTCCGTTTAGGCACTTTACAGATGCTGTATAGAAGGCATTACCATATGATTGGTGGTAACATCCGAAAGCAGCAGGTATAGTGTAGGCAGGTACATGCACACGACTCACCGGAAGGCAAGTTCAGAAAATCGTTAAGGCCTCGAGTGTTGATGATTTCGTACCAGCCGACTAAACGACACAGCCATCCACACTCAATGGTGCTGCTTAATCCAATGCCTAAGTCAGACAGCGAAACTATAATCTGAGCCAAATAAAAAATATTCGTTCTAGAGGAAGTGCTAAGCGACCTTCTAATGACCCACCCAGCTGCTGTTTGCAGCCCTTATGTGCCACAGCCTAGTGCCTGTTAGCTTGTCCCTTTTAATTATTAGAAAGCCAACGTCGGCTGCTAATTTTTTTCCAAAAATTATTTAAATAATACTCGGTGATTCAAAATTGGTAATTGCCCGGTGTGCAGCGTGGCCGCATCACTAGGAATTCTAAAAGGACTGCATTTTCTAGTCGGATATTGACAGGTCTCGCTAATATCAATGTTGGCATTAAGAGCCATCGCTAAACATTCTAATACATTGACCTACCTAATTAGGATATTCCGAAGACTTCGGTAGTATTCTTGCTCGGCTTATTTAGCCTGCCAAAATGCTTATCTTGAATTACCACCTCTACAGAGTTAGGCAAAGAAGCAACGTCTCGGCTATAACATGCGAGGAAACTATTATTACTCAAAATTTTTTCTCTCGCATACTTGGAGAGCCTAATGCTCTTTCCATGAGGCACGACTTCCAAAAGCTTTTTCAGACCCACCAGCAGAGACAAAGTGTTCACAGCAAAGTGTTCACGAGCAGAGACGAGTGTTCACAAAAGTGAAGTATGAAGCTAACATGTAAAGCGCCTAGAAAGAGATTGAGTTCTCTGAGGGCGCTTTATCAAGTGCATTATCATTATTATCAACATAAACTCTGGAAATGTGTCCTGTACGAAAATTTCTTAACAAATGACCTAATTTACAGCAGATCGGGCATTCTGAATATCTACCAGAGTACTCAAGGCACTTAGTTGAACCCCGAGGACCTGCCAGAAAATGTCACTCGATACATCACTCAGAGACTTCACCCTGGCTTAAGGTCAGTCAATGTCGAGTAGGGCCACGCAGTACCTTTTAATATCGTGTTACCGTAGTCACTAAAAAATAATAAAACAATATAACTCATTTATGTAGCGCCCCAAGAGAACTTAATTCAGTCGCTTCACATATGCCTCAGGGGGGCTCGAGCCAACGACTTCAGCCAGATCTTGGTCGGGGCGAGAGCACCTTAACGGCTGGACCAAACCAGCTCGGCAGGCATGCAAGTTGATCAGCCGAAGCAGCAGCGGTGGCCCACACGTGTTTATTTTACCAGCTGTGCAGTGCTAACAAGGCTGCGGTGAAAGGCCAAGTTTTCACGAAATAATAATCCAGAAAACTGGCTCTCTGCGTTAGGGTCACTACTCTAAGGACTCGGCTTTAGATTGCCGAGGCAAGAGAGGCAGACACATGCACGACTACATGCAAGGAATGCACGACTGGCATGCGACCAGCGATGAGCAGCAGGCCAGCGGCTGCTCAAGTACCTCGGGGTGGGGGGGGGGAGGGGGCCAACAGGAGAGACAATCCCTGAGAAGAAGATACACACAAACCAACAAACTACGTCCACCGGCCCGTGAAGCAAAAGCAGCCGCTAAGCTCGCCTCTCCTTTCTAGCGCACACCGCCGACGGGGTAAATGGTGACCGTCTTGGCGTTGCCACTCAGCACGGCCAGCACCGGCGTCGGTCCCGCGCCAAGCGACATCCTGAGCGGCTTTCTCAGGCCGTGCGTGCCGCTGGTGAGCACGTCGACCAGCAGCCGACCGTTCTCTGCGCTGATGGCCGCCACGCGGTCGCTGTCCTCCACGGCCACGTACAGCACGTGGTCCGTCGGCGTGACGCAGACGTCGCTCACCTGGTCATCGCTCAGCTGCCGCCAGAGGCTCTGCCCCGAGTGGCTGTAGCAGTCGACCACGTGCAGCTGCTCATCGTCGATGTTGGCGTTCAGCTGCACCCTACCGTGGCTCACGACGAGCACTGCCCGAGCGGTGGCCAATACACAGTAGATCTTGTAGCCCGGCTCGCGGCGGAGCCGGATTCGCCCGTCGGGCACGCCCACGAGCACCAGGTGGTGCCGCGCCGAGCCCTCGGCGACCGCCATCAGATCGCCGTACGCGGACAGCCGCCACGGCCATCCCTGTAGCCCAGTGACCTGCTGGTCGACTAGCCACCTGTCGCCCCGCCCGGCGTCGGAGCGATGCAGCAGCAGCACCGTCTGTGCGCGAATCAGGCCGACGGCAACGCGCCCGTCGCCCAGCTCGTCCACCGCCTGCACGCTCTCGTCCTTGCGATTGCCCTGCGCCGGCGTCCAGCTGCTCAGCGTCCTGCCGACGGCGTCGCACTCAATTAGGCCGTGCTCGCGAGCGGCGAGCAGGAAGTGGCCGTTCACGGTGACGGCCACGTCCCAGCATTGCATGGCCATCGTGAAGCCGCCGCTGGGCAAGCCTAGCAGCACGTCGGCGTAGTCGGCCGGAGAAACTGGGGAGGCAGCAGCATCTGCTGCCTCTTCCTCCTCCTCCTTCTGCATGTCGCCTGGCATGGCAGCTACAACGTCACACGTCGAAGAAGAGCCGTTCTCGACGATCGATCGGCTGGCTCGATCGCCGGAAGTCGGGCCGAAGGGTCGACAGTTTTGCAGACCTACTCACAACTGCTGCTGGCTTCAGCTTGGCACTGAGCTGGTAATCCCGCTGCCTGCATCTGATGGTCACCTGAAACGTGCCGCACTCTTGCACTTACAGCAAAGACACACAAGTGAGTGCACAAAACGCAAACGCCAAGACATTTGACAACAATCAGAACTAAAACCCATTTGTGCTGCACGAATCGACATTTAGGTGCATATACGACCAACAGTTGTGCATGCTAGTGTTATTTATTTTATTGTTTCACCGTAAAATACCCTGATTACACAGGGCTGACTGTCAAGTGATCATCTCTCGACTGTGACTGGAACTTGCTCGCTATGTTTAATAGAATAATTATGCTTGCCTGCTACTAGCAATTTTTATTATGGTTCAATCTTAGATTCTTTTGAACGCACTGAATGTTTTATGTTTAGGAAGAACAGCTATTCTTTGCCCATAGGTGTAGACCAGAAACAAAAAGTACATTTAGTCCATCTAAAGCAGATGACCGGGGACTCAAAATTTGCAAGTTCTAGTCAGTATTAGCCTGCTCAAAGACTTCTGGAGCGATGCAGCAACAACGTCACAGGAAAGGTGAGCAATAATTCTAGCAGTTAGAATAGAGCATCTTCGTAGCACCCTCTGGAGAGCCCAATACTTTTCTATACATATCGCACCAGCAGGAAAGGAAGGAAATCGACCTTCCGAAAAGCCTTTGCTTCGCCAGCTCAGCTCACGTAAGCCTGTTGGCAGCACACACTTCATATCCCAGCATTCCCAGGACATCCGACAGGCAGAGCATCACTGGACATAATAGTGCTTAGAATGTAAGGTCACCAAGTAAAACGAACACCTATCTGCATACAAGCGAGCAAATCTGTGTGCAAGCACTCTAAGCAAACAAGGTTTGAGAAAAAAAATCTCAAGGTGTCCATCACATACGATTATATTGCCGTGCATTGTAGAACTTGTGTCTAGCTTCTGCCAGCACTTGCACTGACTTGGCAGCATTTTAAGACTCAGCTTAAAACGCATCTGCTCAGCTTTCTTTGCTCCCATGGAAACTTACTCTTTTTTTCGCTGGGCTATGCGTTTCGTGCTTACTTGAGCATGATTTAGTGCATATTACTACAGCAGGGGTCAAACTAATCAGTGGCCCAGTGTGTCTTTCAGAATGCTTTTAGATTCTTTTTCGCAGCGATTTGAAGAGGCCAACGATATAGACGAGGTTCTCTTAAGGCAATATAAAGACTTGTTACTAGCACTGTCCTTCGCCCATACATTGCATACATAATCACATTAGGTTGGGTTGCTTGCCTAGTTTTTACTGAATGGCTCGTTTACACCAAACCCGTAAATCGTAATGCCTACTAGCTGATTTAACAGCCTCTTTTTGTATAGCTACAGAAGAGCCTTTACGGCTATCACCACCGCTTGCAGTGGCGATACAGAATCGCCCACCAAAGGATTCAAACCCACGACCTCGGGGCCGAGGTCGTGAAAAGCAACCGCCTTACCTAGAGAGCCATTGCGGCTCACCCTAAACACGCCTCTAGATATAGCGTCTTTGAATCTGGAAATTGTATGCTAAGATACATTCTCGCTTCATGGGTATGTTGACACAAGTGTGCTCTACATATACCTTTATTACTGAGCTCTACAGTCAAGGGGCTCTCCGGTAGATTCCACTGGCAACCTAGCCTTCCCTTGCCCTAGTCATATATCATGCTAGGCCTCAGTCATTTCCAAAGAGGCAGAGAGGAGCAGGCTAGCCAACGGACCAGCTTTAAGAATTATGCCTGAGCCGGGTTAAACCTTAAATCCTTTGGAGACCGTGCATTTAGTTCGTATGCTCCCAAAGCCTGGAACTCCCTCCCGACCTGCGTCAGAACATCCCCTGACCTGACCACATTTAAAAGGAACCTAAAAACACACCTATTTAGGACAGCCTTTAGCGGGTCCCTGTGATTCGTCCTTCACGTGCTTATGCGTGCTGACACTGTGCATGCTGCCACTAACCACATTTGCATGCTGACCCTGTGCATGCCACCCCTAACCATATTATTCATTTTGTTTGTTTTTCAAGCATGATTTTACTTACCATTCAATTGCATTTCACTTTGCAGAAAATGTAAAGCGCCTAGAGAGAGAGATTAAGTTCTCTGAGGGCGCTTTATCAAGTGAATTATTATTATTATTATTATTAAACGGGGCCAGCTGGCATTTCTGCCGTAAGGCTCTGGGAGTAGTGCTGTGTGATTCGTGCCCATGCACACTGTTGTCAAGACTAGACACGGGCAAACCTGCTATGGCTTATAGCTTGCGGCAATAGTAAAACGAAGGAAATTCCGAACAAGCAAACATTTACGCAAATTCCTTACATTTGGGTTCCATAATTCTTTCTATCACACTTTTCAGAGTTCAGCTTGCTAATGCAGTAATTCGTGGAGCCCCTAGCTCTACCAAGACAACATGTTTCTGCTTCAACCCCGAGCCACTGTTATTCACGTAACATATTTCAAATTAACAAGCATGAAAGTGGGCAGGAATGGCACTGTTCATCTTGGAGCTATTGCCCCTAATTCCCCCAGGGTGTTAACATGCAGCTGAAGCAAGAAGACATCTTAACTACGACTGGCAAGACTTCTCAATGGCCTCAAAAAGCGACTATCCATAGTTAATCATAAAGGCAGATCGACAACGGCACTTTATTCGTCCGGTTAAGACGATGAGTATTGGACCCATCGATGAGTGTCCGTGGTGAGAAAACGAAATGAGGGGGATAAAGGGCTATACACGCTTCAGGGATCGCTGGTTAAGGAAAAGGGTGCACAAAAATACTTGAATTATGAAATACAAGCGCAAAAACCGTATTCAAGCAAGCAAGATCGCAATCACGCGAACCGCGGGTAAATCAGGCATTGAGCACCGATCAGACCGGAGTGCGAACAAAAAGCAGCTTCGCTTCAGAATTCATGACTGCAGCACTACAAACAGGATCAAAGTGGTCCCAAATCACTGCATACAGACAAGCATACATTATCCCGCTTCGATGGAATACTATATTAACCATAAACTTACATACGCTTGCGAAGGCGACAGGAGCACGAGGTCAGCTCGCCGGTGCAGGAAGCATGGCGGTTCGAATGAACTCCTGACCCTGAATGATTTCATACTTCCGGAGCTGACGTACTCCTCCCACCAGCTGCTCGGGCGGTAAATCTTGAGTCCGAGTCATATTTCATGGACGGCGGCTTCTTGAACGTCTATGGGCCATCGCAGAGAAGGAAGTTATTAACGATGAGGCGAAAGGAGTACAGAAAAGAGATTGATATATTGCCAGCCGGGAACGTTCTGGGATGGTGGGATCAGGCCGTCATCGGGTGATGAATTGTTTTTTACCCTTTACGACAAAAACTCCTTACTTGCTCGCAAGTCTGCTCGCTCGCAAGGATCTTTTATCGTAAAGTGAAAAAAAAATTCATCATGGGTGTGGAAGGGTCGAAAGTTATGCCCCGTTTCGGTTTAGCTGAGTCGCCACGTAATTTGCCAATGATATCACGTGATATAAGCTAGGTATGCAAACGTAAACAGGAAGCTGTTGCCAATGGCTTCCGGCGTCAACCGAGTCTTGTGCGGTCGATGTCGATAGCGATTGCGATGACTCGTTTGATGTTAGTGATTACGTTATTTCAATTGCAGACACAGAATTCTTTTTCGAACAGAAGGTAGAGTTAATGGATATGCTTGAATCGGTAACTGAATTAAGATCGTTCATTACTGAGTCAATAACGTTAGCCGATTAGGCTCTCGGTTCGTTGCCGAGATCTATTAGCGGTGTTATATCTGAGCCAAGCGCCGAAACCGGAACGGACCTTGTATCTGAATCAAGCACCGAAATCTTAAAGTCAAAGTCCGAACCAAGCACCGAAATCGAAAAGTCGATGTCTGAGCCAAGCGCGGGAGCGGGGACGATAGCTAGTGGAAAGGAGCGTAAAATCACTCATTCTACGAAGCTGCGGATCCACACTACAGTGAATTTAAGGGCATGACGATGGCTTGAGAGTACAGCCTCTTTAACGGTAGGATACTTGAAGCTGCTCAAGAGTACAGTGGCTTTAAAGGAAGAACGACGGCATGAGAGTAAAGTGTCTTTAATGATATCCATTTTCCTTAAGGATTATTGGTGGAATTAATGTATTTGAATCGAAACCAGCTGTTCCTGCTAACCTTATCGACATTCTTACATTATACTTCAACAATTTCTATCACAACTGTAAATTGCTGTAAACCAAAGTCTAATTTTTTTAACTTGATATGTAACAGTTATCACTATATCAGAAACCGCTTCACCAACTAAACCATGATATTCAATAGTACTTGGCTCATATACAATTTTTTCTCAAGGATAGAGATTGTAAACAAAACATCTAAGCACTTGTGATTCCTTTCTGTTGACGTAACTTGAGCCACTTGCAACCAAATTGCAAGTCACAACTTAAGTTAACATCAGAAACAACTACTTCATTTTCAGAAATAACCTTTGTGTTTGATACACAGGTTACTTGATCGGTAATACTTGGATAATTTGGATCTGTTGTGTGAGCAGAACCAGTAAAACCAAGAATACTAGAAACACTATAATTGTTTGCAAGAAATGTCCAACCCGCCGCCATCTTAATTCACGAATCAGAAGTTACTGTATCAATTCCCAGTTCAAAATTTTCTGTAGTTGCTCCTGACTGAGTTATTGAATTATTTATTGTGTCAGCAATTCCAATATTTACATCGTCTGAAACAGCTGAATAAATTCCGGGCCTAATCGTTACCTTTTGCTCAGGTACACCAGAAACTCTAAAAAAAGAGTGTTATTAGAATCGGTCATTTATTAACCGAATTAGTTCCTACAAACGTTTCAAAACATCTTAAATTTCTTGCTCCTAAGAATTATTGGGTCATTTATTCGGACTCTAACGGATTTGTTGTTCCAGAAATGTTAAACACGTATCCCCCCAGGTTTTGAGTAAGCAGATCTTCTCATTGCCTCAAGGTTCTTCAACATATCCTGAGAAATTTTCACAAGCTCTGACATTTCTATATACTAAGGTCATACAAAAGCTTATTTATTTTAGAAATATATCTGTTAGGTGCTTTTAGCAATTTCCTGAGGTAATCTACTACGGCACTTATAGAACTTATTACTCCTGTGTTCCCAGCAGCAAGTTCATGAATCCATAGTTCCAATTTCTTAAGTACTTCGGCATCATTCTTAACAATCAAAGGAATTTCAGTTACTACAGTACAAGCCTTTTCTAAAGCCTGTACTCTTGTCGTCACGCTAGTTGACTCTTCATGGAATCGGTTCTTTAGTTTAGATGTTCGGGATCCTCATAAGATAATTTCTGGTAAATGCTTTGTAATGTTTCTGCGTTTCCAGTTCCTTTATTATCTTTTACCAGTACTTAACACCGCCAGGTAACTTTTTTCCTTGAGGCAAATCTTACAGTGCACTATAAGCTTTGACACGGGTAGTATTGGGAGTGCCAGTGCTCGAATTAATACCTAATTGCTTGGCTATGTCCTTCTAAATAGCATCAATAGCACTTTTGGTTTGCTCATTAGGGACGCTAGTTTTCGCAGCATTTGCAATCCGAATTGCTTTTTGATATCTTTTTCTTTAACAGCTTCAGCGACTCTATCAACAGTAGTTAGAGAAACATCAGGAGCAGCATTTAAACTTTAATAATAATAATAATATTGCACTTGATAAAGCGCCCTCAGAGAACTTAATCTCTTTCTAGGCGCTTTACATTTGCTGCAAAGTGATACGCAATAGAATAGTAAGTAAAATCATGCTTGAAAAACAAACAAAATGAATAACATGGTTAGGGGTTACATGCACTGGGTCAGCATGCAAATGTGGTTAGTGGCAGCATGAACAGTGTCAGCATGCATAAGCACATCGAGGACGAATCACAAGGACCCACTAAATGCTGTCCTAAATAGGTATGTTTTTAAGTTTCTTTTAAATGTGGTCAGGTCAGGGGATGTTCTGATGCAGGTCGGGAGGGAGTTCCAGGCTGTGGGAGCATACGAGCTACATGCACGGTCTCCAAAGGATTTAAGGTTTGTACGAGGTATTTCTAGACTGTTGGATTCCGAAAAGCGAGTGGCACGATGCTTTGCCTGATGGGGTAGTATATCTGAAAGATAGGCTGGAGCCATAGAACGAAGAGACCTAAAAGTGAGCGACAAAACCTTGAAGTCAATACGTTGCTTGACTGGTAACCAGTGCAGGTCGGCGAGAAGTGGAGTAATGTGGCAACTGCGACGCTCACGACAGACAAGCCTAGCTGCAGAGTTTTGCACCAGCTGCAATCGCCTGATCGCACATGCTGGTAGGCCAGTAAGCAGTGAGTTGCAGAAGTCGAGACGAGATGTCACGAATGCATGGACCAACTTGGACGTGGTATCCTTATCTAAACTTTCCATTGCTTGTTTTGTCTCAATTTGTCTAGCAAGAGAAGGCCTAACTTTTTTCAGTTTCTCAATTACCAGATTACCAGAGTTGCCAGTTGCTCTCTCTAGCGCACGTTGGTCCAAATGTGCTTCAGCGGAGTCTCGAGCTGTAATTTAAAAACACATCTATTTAGGACAGCATTTAGTGGGTCCTTGTGATTCGTCCTCGATGTGCTTATGCGTACTGACACTGTTCATGCTGCCACTAACCACATTTGCATGCTGACCCAGTGCATGTCACCCCTAACTATGTTAATTCATGTTATTTATCAAGCACGACATAATTCACCATTCAATTGCATTTTCCTTTACAGCAAATGTAAAGTACCTAGAGAGAGATTAAGTTCTCTGAGGGCGCTTTATCAAGTGCATTATTATTATTATTATTATTATTATATTATGCTAATGTTGTTTCTGATTTCTCTCCTAGGGATATTAGCAAATCCTCGAATAAGATAAAATATTTTATTATTAATACTAATAATAATAATGCACTTGATAAAGCGCCCTAAGAGAACTCAACCTCTCTCTAGGCGCTTAACATTTGCTGTAAAGGGAAACGCAATTGAATAGTGAGTTTTATCATGCTTGACAATGAGTTTGTTTAGTTCACTGTGTCTTCCTCGTGTAAAATAATCTAGAATCATTGTTTGGTCTTCTGTCATTTGGTCATCAAGCACAAGAACATTCTTGCAGTTCTTGTATGAATCTACTTCCGGCATTTGCTCGATTCTATCAACCCAAACATAAGCAGCCTTTGAAGTTTTGTCTGTCATAGACATAAGACCTTTGTACAACTTCTGACCAAGTCTTAAAGCAGTTCCTGTACAAGTGCCGTAGTTTAGCATTCTATAGAAGATCCAATTCATAACCAGCTGTGATTTACCTGATTCACTAGGGCCGAGCACCAATGCACGAATTAGAACTTTCGGTAAAGGTTCTCTATGACCTGTTACCGAATCTGGTCCAAAATCAAACGCTTTGACTTTTAGTGAGATGCTATATGAAATGGAGGGAAATTTCTACTGTTCGAAGCGTAAAAAGCATATAATGTAAATGTAACGTATCTCCGTCTGTAACTCCACAAAGTCATTAAGACCAGGTGGGTGTTACGCAGGAGAATTTTCTATAGCGCACTGACAGCCTAAGCGGCTTTCGGTTCGCATTCGGTAGCCAACAGACTTCGTCTCACTCAACATAGAGAAAGTGGGAAGCATAGCAGAAGTAGGAGAGCAGTTGAGGTAGTGAGTAGCATGGAAGTAGCAGCTCAGGACCGCTGAAAAGGATGAGCCATAGTCGGCTGTAGGAGAGTAGTTGTCGTTGCGTAAGAATTGTGGAAGCGAGTTCTACAGTCTAGGACCTGCAGAGCTAAAGCTTCTATGGCCAACGGTCTTTAAGCGGAGGAATGGGACAGGTAGTTTATTGTCCACACAGGACCTGAGGGTGCGAGCAGGCTGAAACTGATGCAACAGTTCAGCTAGGTACGAAGGAGCCAAGCCGTGGCGAGCCTTGTGGGTCACCGTCAGAACTTTGCTCTGGATCCGTTGCTCAACCGGCATCCATCCTAGCTCTTTTAGCAAAGGAGACACGTGCTCAAACCGCTGGGACTTGAAGACTAGCCTTGCAGCCATATTCATAGTCAGCTGCAGTGGTCTAATAGCTTTCTTTGGTAGCCCAGCCAATAAGGAATTGCAATAATCAAGCCGAGACAGAACTAAGGAGCTAGTTAAATTTTTTACAAGCCACTGTGGGAGACAGCTCCTAATCTTGGATAGGGATTGGACGCGATGGTTAGCTGTAGAGGCAGTCTTCTGAATGAAGCTTTTAAAATTGAGGCAGTTGTCGAAAACGACACCTAAATTTCGAGCACGTGGTGATGGTCGCACAATAGCATCGCCTATTAGAACAGCAAAGCCTTTTAATGCAGCCACACGCTTAGGGTGTCCAATGAGCAGCAGTTTGGTTTTGTCATCATTTAATTTCAGGAAGTTTTCCGACATCCAGGATCGAATATCGGCAAGGCAAGCATTCAGTTTCTCAGTTGCCGCAGCAGATTCCGACGGTTTGAATGACAAATATAACTGAGTATCATCAACATAGAAGTAATATCCTAATCCATGGGCCTTAATCACTTTTCCCAGAGGTTGTATAGAACAGCAAGGGACCGAGTACGGACCCTTGAGGGATTCCACAGGTGACCCTTCTCGTTTGAGAGACCTGATCCCCACACGACACGGATTGAACTCGATCAGACAAGTACGATTTAAACCACGCCAGTGCTTCGTCGGCCAGACCGATCATTGTTCTCAATCGTTCAAGCAGAACCTCGTGATCAATGGTGTCGAAGGCAGCAGACAGATCTAGCAGAGCTAGGGCAGTGGCATTCCCGTCGTCGTTGCCATGTATAATGTCATTGTTAACACGGAGGAGAGCAGTTTCGGTAGAGTGCTGCCTCTTGAAACCTGATTGAAATGTTTCTGACATTCCATTATTTTCAATATGTTCAACCAGCTGCTTTGCAACAATTTTTTCAAGAATCTTTGATAAGAAAGGAAGAAGGGAAACTGGGTGATAGTTTGCAAGGACCTCTGTGTCTAATCCTAGCTTTTTAAGAATGGTTCTAGCGATTGCCGATTTGAAGGACTTGGGGACGACCCCTTTTCCCAAAGAAGCATTAAAAACCTTGGTTATGGCAGGGCTAAGTTGGTCTGCGAGTGAAGACCACGGAGATAAGGGTATAGGGTCTTCAGGAGACGAGCTTTTTTTGCTAGACCCTATTAAGGTAGCCACATTGCATGCAGAAGCCTCGGAGAACCTTTTAAAGAAGGTCACAGGTTGTGGAACCGCGATTGCGTTAGTCGGAGGGGGCTTAATGGAGGCACAAATGTAGACAATCTTCATGCTGAGCAAGCTAAAATTAAGGCCCAACAGGCCCTAGAGGTACTGTGAAAGCAATCTGCATGATTTCAGAACACAAGAAATCAAAGTTCGTTCCACTGTGACATCAAATGAGTGCTGGTGTTCTAACCCATGGCAAACCTAGGGGTCAAGAATTTCTAACACACGGAACACCTAGGGGTCAAGGCGTGCTAAGCCACGGTTGACTTAGAGAATCTTGCGTAAAATTGATTAAATAAGAGCTTTTGCACGAGTTGCATGAAGCGCTTAGTGAATTGAAAAACCGTCCTCAGCACTAAAAGACACTGAGCTGCTGGAAGATGTCAGTCAATAAGCGAGGTCTGCTAAACTTCAGAGGTGTGTTTGCAAGAAATGAGTTAGCACTAACGAAACACTAGGAAACAGAGTGCTTCATTTGTAACACTGGTAAGACAGAGCGAGCAATCTATCTCTGGATAGCATGTTACAAACTAGGCACAAATTGCTTTTACTTTGACTCATTCGGTGCTCCACCAATGCCAGAAGTAATAGAGTACTTTGATACTGTGCCTAGTTTTTCAAAATTTCAGTTGCAAGACTATTATGAAAAAACTGTGGGTCGAGATGCCTAATTTTCCCGAAACTCGTGAGTTTAACCGACTTTGGAACAGCAATGGAACTGCTCTTACAATGATTTAAACAAAAAATACCTATATTGAAAGAAATGGAAGTAACTCAATGTGAACGCAAAGCAGTTGTTCTTAATGATGCTCGGGTTATCATTCATACGGAAAGGCCAGCACGTGTTCATCTTGAAGAAATGACTTCGAAAGATTCAAAGACATATTGCAATGCATACATCTACATTACTCCTGAGATTCTGCTAATGTTTTAAGGAATCGCAGCTAAGCGTGTGCGCTGAGCTTGACCATGAGGGATATGATGTTACTCACAGAGCAATGATTGGTGTCCGAATTGAGTTTGGTAAAAGACAAACCCTGTTCTTTAATGACAAGAATCGACCTGTTAAATATACAGGATCTGCAGAGCTAATTCAGAAACTAGGAGATGACTTTGGTATTACTGGACTCCTCGACGGCAGTTATGTTTTGAAAGAACATTACCAACGAGAGCCAAGATTAAATCTCAGACTTAAACTTGATCAAGTTAAGATCTGCAGAGCTCCAAGCACAGAACGTGAAGTGTTTTATTCGTGTGAGTATTAGGTGAGTGAAACGAGGGAAGTTAAACAAAGGCGTGATATGAAGATATAGGCAAAACAAAATTAGTTAGGGATTAGTTTTAGTTTTAATATGTCCTTTGCTACTTATTCGTAGCATTCTGTCAACTAAGCTTTTGGCGTAATTCTTGATTTCTTTTAAACTGGGCAGGATTATTTATTTTGTCTTTCAAGAAATCAGTTGAAAATTTATCTTTGAGGCCTATGCCAAATTTGGATTTCGCGGATACAACTGCCGCAACCGTCTTCGCATTATTGCAGACAAAATCTGGCTGACGTGGATTCAAAAAGATACGAGCAGCTGCCTCAGCCAATACAAGGTCAGAAATGTTTCTTGTTTGTGTCCGATTAGGTTCTGGGTCAGAAGAAGTTTCACCATGAATGTAGTCATGGTTCAGAGCTGCTTTGTCTAAATTATTGACTCCCGAATAGCCTTTGTCTAAACGTTATCTGAATTTGGTTGATGGGCCGACGAAGGAATACTTACCTGTTTCGTTGAATGATCCATCTTGAACAAATTCTCCGGGGTTAGAAAGCCCGTGCGTCTCAAAATTTTTGCATGTTGAGTTTTTGTTACGAGAATGACATCAGGGCCGACCAAAGAATCTTCAGAGAACCTTAGCGACAGTGGCTCTTTACTTTTTGCAAGGATTAACGTTTGGTACTCTGAGAGACCTAAACTAACTTCTTGGTACGACGTAATTATATATAATATTTGATTTTTAATTTAGTGGAAAAGGAAACTAATATATAAGAGTTTGATCAAGTAACTGCATTGCACGAGCTAGTGATGGAACTACTGGACTACAATGCTGAAATAGGGGTTTTTAGATAGAGAGTGAGACGGCAAGGGGTTAAGCAAGGAATCGTGGCGGGCTATATAAGGGCAGATGGTTATAGAGAAATAATATTGATGGAAAACAGTTTCTTGCTCATCGATTTTCCTAGTTAATTATGAAAGGAGAAAATCCGGTTAATGAGATTGATCACGAAAACAGTAAACGTTCCAATAACAGGTTTTGTAATTTGAGAGAGGCAACTCATTCAGAGAATGCCACGAACAGAATTAGGTGGCTCCTCTAAATATATTGGTGTTTGGTGAGATAAAAAAAAGGCGTGCTCCATTTACTACAGAAAGTACACAATTCCACATAGGATATTTTGTTAATCCCGTTGCAGATGCAGAATCACGCGATATTGCAGCATCCAACTCCATCTACAATATGCAAAAGCTTAATTTTCAATATTTTCTTACAGAAGCTTGTTCGATACATTGATTTCTAATTATCACAACGCTTTGCAACGATCTCTAAACTTTAAAATTTCTGTGTGAATTTCTTCTAGTGAACGCCCTTCCGCGTAGAGCTTAGCTTGCAACATTAATGATTCTGATTTGTTGTCCCACGTTTTGACCTCTATCGGCGACTGCTCTACCTTTTTAATCGCTGCTTTGACTTCAGGTGAGAAATCAACATCCGACTTTTATACCAAGTTCTCTCCGTTGTTAATTTAATCTAACCACCTCCGTACTTCTGACATATCAACTCTCAACTCGTTGTGCCATATTTATATCGATTTAGGTGATGTTGTTGTTCCAAGAGGAATACTTGTGGTTGGAGCAACATAAGTTCTTCCTGATTAAAAAACAAGAGTACTTAGGCCGCCACCATATACGACAAATGGAATACTTGTTCAATTATTAGGTGGATATACATTAGATGAAAATAAAAAACTAGTAGAGAGTACATTTTTCAAAGTAGGATCGGACTTATACGATGAGCAGATAAGAATGAGTGCTTATATAGCCACAAGATAAAATACTAACAAGGAAATCCTTAGATATACAGGATACATCGTTCCTTCAAGAAAATAAAATAACAAATCTTGGAAGTACCGGTGATGCTTTGGAGACAGTAAAGATTTTTCAGACAACAATTATCTTAGGGAAGATTCTGATTTGGTAATAAGAGGAGATTTATCTGCTAATTCTAAAAAAAATATCTAGGCTTATTAAATCCTGTAAATAGAACTGATATAGCTAAGAAAGAATACCCTAGATGATGACAAAGTTGGAAAAGATAATCAAGAGTTGATTAAAGGTAACCTAAAGGTAAATCAATTAGTTATTACAGGAAGTACTTTAAGAGGTTTTTATACAGTCTTGTCTTTTTTTTCTATTTCCAAGGAAGAATTACTCAGTCTCTTGGAGATGAAATAATCAGGCTGTTGTTATGTTTGGCAGCGTGAGTATTCCAAGAGTTTTAATCTAGGACAGAGTGGAGACCATTTTTTATCTAGGCTGGCAGATGCGCAAATACAAAAACCAGTTTACTGAAAGTTAACATTGAAAATTAAAGACTCACCTATCAGCGACTGACTACCCGTATGCTGTAAACAATAAAATTACTTACATAATTGTAAATGAAAAGGTGTACCAGATTGCTTTCAATTGTATGATAGACAAAACAAAAGAGTATTTCCAAAAATAACTTTATCTGTTAATATTTAAATATCGGATGATAAAGAAGTAGTAAGTAAAGAAGTAAAAGTAAAGAAGTAGTTAGAAACTGCTATCGTAAATTTTATCCTCCTGATTTTTCTCTTTCAAATTCACTTTATTTTTTACTATTCTGGGATAGAAAATAGTTACATGCTAATAGGAATTAATTCTCTAAAAACTTTACTGTCTCAAGTTTCGAAACTCCACCAGTAAAAATTATTATATTTAATGTTACTTTTCCTTCTTTTATTAATTTGCCAAACTACATGACTCCTAGTGCTAATAGTTGTGTTGAAATAGGTTTGGTTACGGGAGTTGTATTCTCTAAGATAAATTCAGCTGTGTTTCCATGAAAAGGACGGGATTTCTGATATTTAAGCTCTGCAATCTAACAAGTACTGTATACATTCCTCCGGTTCCGTAAATAATTCGAACATACCTGAGTATAATGCTTTTTGTAGTCTTTTTATTGTCTCAATTTTACTAGAGTATACTTCTGATCTTATACAACCAATTGTTTCAATTTCTAAATCTTTTAGAAACTCTTCGAAAATGGAACCATCGCGAACTTTAAAAAAAATTCCAGACATCTTTAGATCTTTACAAGAAATCCTTAGAGCTTTGTATTAAAAAACTAGTCTCAATGTTTCAAGCAAACAAGCCCTAATGTCTTCAATGCGACCCATTAGAAAAAAACACAAATTTTAAAAAATAGACCTTGCTGACCTTGCGCCACTGTTAAGCCATCAGTACACGTTGTTTCTATCAAAAATCTTTTCTATATTGAGTATTTTCTTTTATTACGGACCTGCCGTAGATGAAGCAGCGGTTGAAGCAGACGCAGTAGATGAAGCAGATGTTGCAGATAAAGCAGTAGATGAAGCCGATGATGCAGCAACTCCCGCAATGGCAGCCTTGTGCCTCGCACTCGTTCCGTCTGAGATGTCTGGTAGGGTGGCATAGCACTCGTCTTTCACAATGCCTGAGATGTCGGGCTTCATTCCTGATACTCCAGAGATAACTGTAGACATGCTCGGCAAATGGCTACAATCCACGTGGTGTATCCTGAAATTTCGCTTGGAGCGTCAAGAAGACTATCAACCTTTGCTCTGATTGGTAGATTCGAGGTCAGCAGTAACTCGAGTGATAACAGCTGAAATTACCTCCTGTGCTTCGGCGTCACACTCGTCTAGATAGAATTTCTTTACTGAAGTGTCTGTCATTACTGAGATGTCTGAATCAAGTGTTTGCGTGTCACAAGCAGTCATCATTGACTTAAAAAAGGATTATCTACGAACGCTTTCAGGAGAGTTGCAGATGTCGCAAGATTTTGATCAGTGATACTCGATGCCCTGGAAATTTTCATATGGAAAGATAGAAAAAAATACAAAACAGAAATAAATAAATACTACAAACAACGATAAGCTAATTACATTGATGTTATGATCTGGACACCTTGTTTGGTCTTAGGTTTCTTCTGCTTATTTTAGGATTCAGTTAACACTGTGATTAATTTACCTCGACATTCCATTAGCTTATCTCAAGCGTCACAGATCTCTACTAGGATGTCGAGATAGCGTGTATCGAGATAAGGAATTAGTTTGTCACGATAATGCTTGACGATTCGAGGATCTGCACGTTTCAACTTTTGCTGCCAAATCTTGAGTGCTAGATCTCGTGATTGATCACAGCTAAGAATTCGAGAGACGTCCATTGCTATATAATAACAAGTAATTTGTAATCAAGTTATACATCAGTTCCACTATCTACAGCTGAACCATATTATGAATAGAAAACGTCGTCAGAGTAGGATTCTATCTCAGATTCATAATTGGTGTCTGATTCTGACTCTTGATTAGTGTCGTAATCGGGATCGTCAGAGTAGGAATCAGATTCCATTGCAAATTCTTCTGTTAACACTTGCCCTGCAGGAAGTTGAGTCTCAAGTTCCCTTGATACTAGCGCTGTGAACAATTCTTCAGGCTCATCACGAATAATGTCGACCATTATCTCCTATACTAAGGTAATTTTTTCTTTCGAAATGACATAACTAAACTTGACATGTTTCGCAGAAACCTCATGTTGCTGCAACTCAACAGGGCCCATAGGCGTACGAGTGTCGACCGCAGTTAAATCAATAACGCTTGGACTCGAGTGCTGACAATTCTACTTTATTAAGATTATCGGCACAAAGTTCGTGTTTCTTTTGCACTATCTTGAAGAGTGATCGCCTCTGTTTTTCGCTTGCTCCTTCCATACTTGCTCACTGAAAACCAGCCACGCGATCTATCAAGCATTCAACGAATGTTTCGTGACCCATAGTTTCACCTTACACTGAACGAGTTACTCCTTGGGCCGCTGAAATACCTCCTCCTTTTGCAAACTTCGACGAGTAAAACTTTGGTCTTACAGTGCAGACTTCTTCTATTACTTTGCCATCAAATTAATCTTTGAACTTGCCAAACGTGTTGCTGTGGAACCATTCTGGCATAGAAACATGTCATTATACATTTCAGGCGTTTCTAGTTTCAAAACTAGTGAATCATTGTTCGTGTAAATTAATTGAACCTTTGAGCCATACTTAGGTTTAAGAACATCCTAATTAAATTTTTGCATATGTAACTTTGATAGGTCAAGAACTGAAGTTCCAACGAATATCGGCTTGTTCAACTTCGTTTTTTGTTGGCTCATCTGAAAAAAATGGTCATTCTTTCTCCGAAATCTCGAAAGCTTGTCATCCTTAGATCCCGCTTGGCAAACTTCTTTTGGCCGGCTTCGTCTATTACACTTACAATATAGTCTTTGCTCTCTTTTTACCGTCTTCGCATGTTTTGCCATAAAAGGCATTCATGATTAGCTTCCATAAATTATGAAGAAACTTGTTTTCGTTAAATTTGATCTTCATCCCAGAACACATCTCAACGTACTTCTTTAGCCATGGTTTCTGTTCAAGCCTGAAAACGCGCTTGGCAGTTGCTTTCATTCCATGCGTTAAAACAACAATTGAAACAACAATAGTGAACTAAGTAATCCTTTGGAGTAAAATCACAAACCTACTTTGGAACAGTTCAAGTACGAGTTTTAAATATTGTTTGAAATGTCGAAAATTCAATGTGATCAACTACTCTGTTTAATGGGCATAGAGGATAATCACTGTGAAGGTCATGGAACTCTATTGCCGTTTCTGGATCGTATTCAAGGTCAACAACAAAGAAAGCACCAATGTCAGAATTGTCTGGCAAAGCAAGAATTTGATCCTTTACCCATCCACCAGGAAAAAAACTCTACAAAATCTTTTGTTGAGGTAATCTTTCCATCATCGCCGTTGGATATAAAATACAAGAATCTAAAAATATTATCCAATCATTGGGCTTACTTGGATCATGTCTCTTAACGAAAGAAGTTTTTGCCTTTACATGCAGGAAATTCGTTTGAAAAACTCCTCCGCGGATTGACTTTTTAAATATATCACAATCTTCACAATCCGTTAATACTTCAACGCTGGTGCTCGGAGACCAAAACACAGCGCTACATGAGCAGTTTGGTGTCGTTATGAAATTTGCTGGATCGAGCTTTAACTTTTTAGTTAGCCCTTTTCTGAAACTTTCGAAACAATCGGCCAACAGTTACATTAGTTAACAAATGTAAGTCATGATCATCTTTAAGCGTTTAGCAACCAAATTCAATCCATACGGCTTTTGCCTTTTGTTATTCAGCGTCCGTTAACTTTGACAAGTAGAAACTTGCGTTGAAAGCTTTTTTACGTGGTAACTCGGTTTCATTAAATATATAAAAAAAATCCATGCACTCGTAAGGATACTCTCATTTCGTTGCTAGTAAATCTAATTTTTTTCATTCATACTTCTTTGTTAGGTATTCTTGAGTAATTGGAAATCACTTTATAGTTTTACCAAGCGTTGAAGCAATGGAATCTAAAGAACCACGCATAAATTGCATGCTGTCTTTAAATACTAAATCCCCAACTCGCAGCATCATATACTTCTCCAGATTGTTTGCTATAGGCTCCGCCGTAACGCTAAATTTCTCGAGTGCTTTAACAGCAATATGAGAATCATATCCTCTGACTTTGTGGAAAAAACGGGAAGTTGCCACTTGCGATAATCAAGGCCAGATTTTAAATTGCAATTGTGCAATTGTGGTGTGCTGCTCCTCTGTATTTATATTTTAGATGGAAATGGTACTTTACTTTGCTATTGCCTTCTTTCTTATTATTAAACGGCCTTTTGAACATCCAGAAGAATAAAGCTCTTTCATGAAACTTCTCTTCATCCTTCGTTAATGGGTCCATTTCTGATTTAGGATTCTCCTCGGAAAGACGAGTTTTCAAAAAGTCATCTACTTCAAATAATATCTTCAGAAAATTGACCGCACAATTTGGTCCGAATGTGGTGGAATGTTGATGGAATTTTCCTTTCCAATCAATGATTACATAAGCAGCAGAGCAAGGAGTTTGAGTTGAAGCACGTTTCGTTTGGTCTTCACTTTTAACTAGAAGGCACTCAAAGTCAGCATAGCAAACATAGGTAGCCGTGTTTAGGTTTTTGACAGACTTAAACGCCACAAAATTATTTGGTGCTTCTGGCAGTCGTAAAGTATGGTTCCAGTTACCTATCAACGAATGGAACTGTATCCTCATCAAAGTCAGTATTCATCAATCTCCTCGCCTCAGCTGCAAATGAATTCCTTGTCCTAAATGGTAAAGGCATTTTCTGCTATGTAAGAGAATATTATTTTTGTTCAATGCACTTTAGGTAGCATCCTTATACAAATGTAACACTTACACCCGTGATGAATTGTTTTTGGCACTTTCCGACAAAAGGTCCTTGCGAGCGAGCAGACTTGCGAGCGAGTGAGGAGTTTTTGTCGTAAAGGGTAACGAACAATTCATCAGCTGTCTAGGATGATGGGATCGGGCTTCGACTCGGTCGTCCTCGGGTATTCAATGCGCCTCGATAGCCCATGAGGTAAGGTGCTCGCTCTTCGCGAACGAGGTCGTGGGTTTGAATCTGTCTGCGGCGGGCTGTCCTTCTTGCCAGTGGTGACAGACGTTAAGGCTTTTTTTTTACCGCTTTTCTACAGAAATAAGGCTGCTGAATCAGCTAATATCCTTTCTTACCAGCAGGTGTCCCATCCAGCTGGTAAATGGCTTGCACCGCATTGAGGAATATTCGCAAATACAAAATTCATGCGAACGAGCGACGCAGAAGCGCCCAAGATATCCACCGCAGTAAAAGGGGAAAGGCTTTTTGCTTAATATTATTTTATCTGTCCCTAACTAGTCAGCCGAGGCTATTAAACTAGTAATATTATTAATAATTCACTTGATAAAGCGCCCTCAGAGAACTTAATCTCTCTCTAGGCGCTTTACATTTGCTGCAAAGTGAAATGCAATTGAATGGTAAGTAAAATCATGCTTGAAAAACAAACAAAATGAATAATATGGTTAGGGGTGACATGCACAGGGTCAGCATGCGAATGTGGTTAGTGGCAGCATGCACAGTGTCAGCACGCATAAGCACATCAAGGACGAATCACAGGGACCGACTAAATGCTGTCCTCAATAGGTGTGTTTTTAAGTTCCTTTTAAGTGACACTCAGTTGTACCTTTGCTTTGATCCCTCCCAGCCTTCGAGCACCTCAAATTCTCTAAGCTCACTAGCTGCATGCATTGATGACATCCGCACGTGGATGGCAGCAAATTTTCTAAAACTTAACGATGATAAAACTAACTTACTAGTTATGGGCAAACCCAGTGTGATCCAGAGATTGGAAAGGCTGACTCTCAAAATTGGCTCTGCCAGCATATCTCCAGTTGAATCAGCTCGAAATCTAGGTGTCATATTCCAAAGCGACCTCTCGTTAGACGACCATATCAGCTCCACAGTCAAATCCGTCTATTTTCAGCTTCATAACATTGCTAAAATTCGGGCTTGTTTAGATAAAGATACCGTATCTAAGTTGGTCAATGCATTCGTGACATCCCGTCTTGACTTCTGCAACTCACTGCTTACTGGCCTACCAGCATGTGCGATCAGGCGATTGCAGCTGGTGCAAAACTCGGCAGCTAGACTTGTCTGCCGTGAGTGTCGCAGTTGCCACATTACTCCACTTCTCGCCGACCTGCACTGGCTACCAGTCAAGCAACGGATTGACTTCAAGGTTTTGTCGCTCACTTTTAGGTTAGTGGCAGCATGAACAGTGTCAGCACGCATAAGCACATCGAGGACGAATCACAAGGACCCACTAAATGCTGTCCTAAATAGGTATGTTTTTAAGTTTCTTTTAAATGTGGTCAGGTCAGGGGATGTTCTGATGCAGGTCGGGAGGGAGTTCCAGGCTGTGGGAGCATACGAGCTAAATGCACGGTCTCCAAAGGATTTAAGGTTTGTACGAGGTATTTATAGACTGTTGGATTCCGAAAAGCGAGTAAGATGCAAAGTCTAGGACCTCCAGAGAAAGAGCATCTGTTGCCAACGGTCTTTAAAGAGAGCAAAGGAGGAGCTAATTGATTGTCCATACAGGACCCCAGGGAGCGAGGAGGCTAAAATAGGTGCGGCTGCTAAGCTAGGTATGGATGGCGGAGCCAAGCCGCTGCGGACATTGTGGGTCAGGGTAAGAACCAAAAAAAAGAAAAAAAAAAGTACTTCACTCTGTATCCGTTTATTAACCCTTAGCTATTCGAGCTCTTTCATTAAAGGAGATACTGGGATTTTCAAACTAGCCTTGCAGCCATATTCAGAGCCAGCTGCAGTGACCTAGTGGCTTTTTGCGGTAGCCCAGCAAAAAGGGAGTTACAATAATCTAGCAGAGACAGAACTAAGGAGCTAGTAAAATCTTTGGCCAGCCACTGTGGAAGACAGTATTAACTATAGTCGTTTGGCCGCAAGTACAGCACTCCCAATGGTGCTAGATTTTGCTGCCAATGCACCACAAATGCCAGTAGAGCTCGCACATTGAAGCAAAGTTTGCGTGTCTGATGAGTGAGTTGCTGAGTCAGATGGTGCCAGATCCGTCCAGGTGTCCATTCGTAAGCCCCACCAGGGCATTCGTACATGGGCTAGCGAGGATACCTACATTTATGCAGGCAGATCTTCTTGGGCTGCTTGGATAAACGCAGGTATTTAACGGTAGCAGATCACGGTGCACATCAAAAGCGTCCTTAAAACGGCGAGTCCACATACCTTGCCTTGAGTAGTCTATTCGCGAACCCTGGAGGGGCATCTGTACAGCAGTAGCAAAAACTTACAACTGTCTTCGAAGCCCAACGTACAACAGCCCGTTTGAAAGCCCAGAGTACGCAAATGCTCGTTCGAGGCATAAGGCACAACCAAAAAAAAACGAAAGATATGAAGTATCTGGTTCAGAGAATTCAGTAATTCAGGACTGATAATAATCTTCAGGGCTGTAACTTACTTGCTATATATAGCACCGAGACCTGTCAGCTAAGATCCGCAGCCATAGAGGTTGTCTGGTTTGGTCCAGCGGTCAAGGTCAAGGTCTCATCCCGGGACCAAGGTCAAGGCTGAGGTCGTGGGCTCGAGCCCCGAGACACATGTGAAGCGCCTGAATAGAGATTAAGTTCTCTTGGGGCGCTCTAGAAATGAATTATATTTTTAGAGGGGCTACACAGAGAGAAGCGCAAAGCGTTACGTGCGACTAAGTAACCGTCACCTCGTAATGTCCGTTTATGCTCTTAAAATGTAGACATTGATATGTAGCTAGTACTTGGAAACCATTTAGTAAAGGATCTGCTAGGAATCACTGGCAGTCATTGCCCGAGTTATTTAGACTTAAAATGCTTCAGCAGCTTTTCTACTTAAGCTAAGCAGCAGGGCAAGCAATTCCGACTGGTTTACAGTTGGGTATCGCAGCAAAGATTTAACCGCCTCATCTGTATAGCGGCAGAAGAGCATTAAGGGCTATCGCCACTGCTCGCAGTCGGCGATACGGGATCGCCCAGTGCAGGATTCGAACACACGACCTCTATCGTGAAGAGCCTTAGCTCTTAGGCTTTCGCGGCTTCTGCAATAACATGCCGCAGCAGATGGTTCGCGCACTCAGCTCCTTAACTTAGCTGCTGTAAACGTCCCAGCTGCCACTGTACACCGCTTCTCACCAACTGTCATTTGCATCCTAGCAGCTATTGTATCTACCTCTGCATTCCGTCACTCAGTTGTAGGCATCGTCATCCTCTTACTTCGGTTTACATATCCATGTCACTTACTCTCACCGAGCAATGGCGACTTCGGTCGCATCATTGCGCATTGATCCTTCCCGAAGTCCATCGCAGACCTCAGGTATAGGTTTTATGCTCGTAAGGCCTACAAAGGCCAAAACAGAATAACATTGCATTATCCCTGACTTGACGACGTTTACCGTAAAGCTAAAGATAAAATTCATCAGTTCCTCGCAGCATTTTCTTGCCCACACGAATCGTCGTTTGCGTGCTGATTTTCAGACTGCCTTCTTTAGTTTTCGGCTGTTGGAAATCAGTGGGCAACAAAAATCTAGAAGAAAAGTTTTTCTCATTCTCACATATTTTTGATGATCGCATAAACGTATAGGAAAAGGGGTAGGGCTCTGACCTCTATCGACCAGGGCGGTGAACCGAGCCTGGCGGCACGCGTGAGGATACAGATTGGCCTCTCTTGGTGTGCTCTACAAAAATGACACGCGCACACACACACACTGAAGTATCGAGAAGGGTCAATGGATAAATTCAGAAGATTGCTTCTACAGCTAGCCATCACGTCCAATCCTTATCTAAGACTAGGAACTGTCTTCTGCGATGGCTTGAAAAATAATTAACTAGCTCCGTAGTTCTGTCTCGGCTAGATTATTGTGTAATTACCTTTTTAATGGGCTGCCGAAAAAAGCCACTAGGTTGCTGCAGCTGGCTCTGAATATGGCTGCAACGCTAGCTTGCAAATCCCAGTTAGCCACGATGGCAGCCGGTTCATCAACGGATACAGAGCATAGTTTTTATGCTGACCCACAAGGCTAGCCATGGCTTGGCTCCTCCAAACCTAGCTGAACTGCAGCACCAGTTTCAGCCTCCTAGTGCCCTCAGGTTCTGTAGGAACAATAAAAAAGTTGTTCCATTCCTCCGCTTAAAGACCGTTGGCGAAAGAAGCTTTTGCTCTGCAAGTCCTAGGCTGAGGAAGTCGCTTCCACTGTTCTTACGAAAAGACATATATACTCTCATGCTTCCGACTATGGCACATCCTTTCCAGCCGTCCTGAGCCGCTACTTCAACGTTATTCACTATCTTAGCTGCTCAGCTGACTCAATAACTTAATTACTTTGACGTGAGAATGCTGCACCGCAAGCTTTACGGTTGCACTTGCCGCGACCTTCACCTGATTGCTCGCGGACGACCGACCCTCTCCTCTTGGGCATTTTGGTCCGAATAAAAATAAATGACTTCAGAGCGCATTGCTGACGCGATAGATACAAGCGTAGCGACATCCCCTGATTTGACGAGTTTAGAAAGAAGCTAAAAGCCGTCGAAGGTCTGTCGAAGCATTTAGTGGGTTCTTGCGACTCGTCCTCTACGTGCTTAAGCATGCTGACGCTGTGCACGCTGCCGCTTACCGTATTTGCATGTTGACCTGTGCATATCACCTATAACCATGTTGTGCTTGTTGACATTGAGCATGCTGCCGCTAACCATTCGATAGTGCTTCCTTGAAAGCAAATGCAAAGTGCCTAGAACGAGATTAAGTTCTTCGAGGGCGTTTTGCAAATGCATTATTACTATTATTTCAAGTCCGAAGCGCTGACTGCGGCGGTCGAGCGAAGCTGCTCTCACCCTCGCACGAGCTATCACGCGTGTGTCCTGTTCGCGGCTCGCTCGGCCGCTCGCCTGCGGCAGCTCTGCCCCGCGTGAGCGCTCTGCGGCAGCTCTGCTGTCGGCCGACGGTGGCTATGCGCCTTTCAGCACCCGGCGCTAACATTGAGCCATCTGGAGCGCTTCTCAAAACAAAAATCGCATTCACTGGTAACAAATCATTAGCGAGCCCGGGTACGGGTAGTGACACCGCTCCGCGGCGGAGCACGTGTCGGAGCCGGAGCACGTGACTTGGTTGGAACCTGAGGAGGACGGCGGCGGCGGCGGCGGCGGCGGCGGCGGCGGCGGCGGCATGCTGGAATGCGACCCGAGATGCGCGCGACGAGTGATTTGACGGAGGGTGGCGGCTCGCGGTGACCTTGCAGTCGCCGCGCACTGGGATGCGCGCGAGCGGCATTTTGGCGAAGTCTGCAGAACGGCGACTCGGTTTCACGTGCGATGCCAGCGTGACGGGCGGTCCCTGTGATTCGTCCTTCACGTGCTTATGCGTGCTGACACTGTGCATGCTGCCACTAACCACATTTGCATGCTGACCCTGTGCATGTCACCCTTAGCCATGTTAATCATTTTGTTGGTTTTTCAAGCATGATTTTTTTCTTACCATTCAATTGCATTTCCCTTTGCAGCAATTGTAAAGCGCCTAGAAAGAGATTAAGTTCTCTGAGGTTGCTTTATCAAGTACATTATTATTATTATTACTATTATTATTAGGAATGCCGCCGGCGGGCGACTTCGGGACGGCGCGAACGCGAACGCTTCGGTTTTCGCGTTGCATTCGGTTTGCGGGCACTCACGATTGGCTGGCAGCAAGTCCCGCGTCTCCGCGCGGCGGGAGCCGCGTCGAACGCAAGGGCACACTGTGCTCGAGCGTGTACGTTCTACCGCCCTTAGATGGTGGTGTACGAAGTTGTAGACGCCGCGCTGGTTTGGTCTAGCGATTAAGGTGCTCGCCCCGGGGACCAAGGTCTGACTGAGGTCGTGGGCTCGAGCCCCGAGGAATATGTGAAGCGCCTGAATTGAGATTAAGTTCTCTTGGGGCGCTATATAAATGAATTATATTCATATATATTTATTTTTAGACTGGCAGCTAAATCCCAATTATGTATAGGCGTATCTACCTACGCATATACCTCCGCGCATGTAGTCGCACATATATTGCAGATATAGACATGTGCGTGAATGCATAAGTTATAATACTTATTCATTTTTAAATGGACCGAACAGGATTTACAGGTACTCGCCCAGTCTGCCACACTTTGTGTACCGATGAGAGTCGGCAGGCATTTAGAGCAGGTTAGCGACGGCCAATCGACGGGAGTCGGCTAATATTTTGTAAGCATCGCTAGCCATCGCGCCGCCGGCATCGGTTGGACGACTTACATTTTCGCGGAGTAATTCCGCGAGTCGTCTGAGAGCGCCGCAGCGAGTCGCTGCGACCGATCAGCCTCCGGCTTCGATCTCAAGAGCTTGGCGAGCAGCAGCAGCCGCTCTCTACGGTCGGGGGAAAGAAAGGCTGCGAGCTGTTCCGTGTCCTCGCTTCCGCACTTAACAATAATAATAATGCACTTACAGTAAAAGCACCCTCAGATAACTCAATCTCTCTCGAGGCGCTTTACATTTGCGGCAAAGGGAATGCAATTGAATGGTGAGTAATAACATGCTTGATACACAAACAAAATGAATCACATGATTAGGGGTGACATGCACAGGGTCAGCATGCAAATGTGGTTAGTGGCAGCATGCACAGTGTCAGCACGCATAAGCACATCAAGGACGAATCACAGGGACCCACTAAATGCTGCCCTAAATAGGTGTTGTTAAGTTCTTTTTAAATGTGGTCAGGTCAGGGGATATTCTGACGCATGTCGGGAGGGATTTCCAGGCTTTGGGAGCATACGAACTAAATGCATGGTCTCCAAAGGATTTGAGGTTTGTACGAGGTATTTCTAGACTGTTGGATTCCGAAAAGCGAGTGGTACGATGCTTGGCCTCATGGGGGAGTATATCTGAGAGATAGGCTGGAGCCAAAGGATGAAGTGCCCTAAAAGTGAGCGACAAAACCTTGAAATCGATCCGTCGCTTTAATGGTAGCCAGTGCAGGTCGGTGAGAAGTGGTGGGATGTGGCAACTGCAACGCTCACGACAGACAAGCCTAGCTGCGGAGTTTAGCACCAGCTGCAGTCGCCTGATTGCACATGCTGGTAGGCCAATAAGCAGTGAGTCGCAGAAGTCGAGACGGGATGTCACGAATGCATGGACCAACTTGGACGTGGTATCCTTATCTAAAAAAACCCGAATTTTAGCAACGTCATGAAGCTGAAAATAGGCAGATTTGACTGTGGAGCTGAGATGGTCGTCTAACAATTAACTAATTCATCTAACTTCCGCTGCAGTGCGGCCCCTAAGCACTAAGCACTGCGGCACGATGGCTACCAGATCGCTGCCCGGCTTTCCGTTCACCAGAGGTCAGAGGGCAGCCAGCCTATACAGCTGCTCTTGCAGAGCGCGCACAGGACGACTTTGAGGCTTTCGGTCCATCGCAAGAGACGTGGCTGATCGCCATGGTAGGAGGACTAAGCTTATGTGCTCGCGCCACTGCATTCGACAGCAATGAATGCACTTTGACCGGTTGGGGAGCGGATCCCTCAACTTTACGTACTCGGTTACTAATGAAATTGTAAATCCGAGGCCGGTCCACCCTTTTTTACAGTAAGACCGAACGAGCCAGGCCAGGCGCAGCTTTCGCCACGCGACCACGCCGAGGCCGAAGTGCCGACGGGAGTTACAAGTCTGCGTTCAGCGGAACAAAGAGGCCCACAGTCGGCTCACCGATAGTTCCCAGTCCACCGACTACGCCGAGCAGCAATATTGAAAGTAGCAGGTCCAATGTATAGCATCCCGAGTGAACTTATTCTCAATCGATGCCCTTTTCAAACCCGAGATAGAGAATCTATACCAGAGGACTAGTGGAATGCATGGCAGCCAGCATGCAAAAGCAATCGAGAGAGTCATTCTTAGGCCAGCTTGCTAAAAGCAAGTGTAAAGGAAATGGCGGCCGCCGGCTCGAATGACCTCTGGCTAGTAGCGTACACTGAGGCGGTCGCAGCTAGGCATGCCGCGTTGTACATGACAACAGGTAAGAGTGTCAAGCACGCTGGAGTAGGAAAACACATGTTCCGTAAGGCTAAAGGAAAGCTGACCAAAACAGAGGAGTCTTCAGCGGAGATTTATGACACGAAAGCTTATTTTAGGTAGTTCCCCGTAGCCATTCGCTAGTTCCGGACCACCTGTGCGTGCGAGCTGGAGGCTCGGTCACCAAAGGAGCTTAGCTTGGCTCGAGTAACGGCGAGATCGTCGGAGGCTAAGGAAGAACAACGGGATGCAAGAGCACTGGAGGAGCAAGAAGGTCAAGGACAGGTGGTCAGGCAAACGCGGGTAGAAAAACCTACAAGCCAAACCAAGGATCTCAAAATTCATTTGATTTTTGATAGCAGGGCAGCGAAGCTCAGATGGAAGCTCTTTGTTGTGGCAGATGTGCCATTGACGGCAGATCAGAGGAGCCGCCGAGTTTTGCTACAGTTGCAGGCGATTAAGGGGACAAGCAGAAGTCCTGCATTAAGGTCATGTAATGTAATGTATCTCCGTCTGTAACTCCACAAAGCCATAAAGACCATGTGGGTGTTACGGAGGAGAGTTTTGTATAGCGCACTCACAGCCTCAGCGGCTTTCGGCATGCATTCGGTTGCCAACAGACTTCGTCTCACGAAACAAAGAGAAAGCGGGAAGCATAGCAGAGTCAGGAGAGCAGTTGAGGTAGTGAGTAGCATAGAAATAGCAGCTCAGGACCGCAGAAAAGGATGTGCCATAGTCAGCAGTACGAGAGTAGTTGTCGTTGCGTAAGAATTGTGGAAGCGAGTTCCACAGTCTAGGACCTGCGGAGCTAAAGCTTCTATCGCCAATGGTCTTTAAGCGGAGGAATGGAACTGCTAATTTATTGTCAACACAGGACCTGAGGGTGCGAAGAGGCTGAAACTGGTGCTGCATATCAGCTAGGTACGAAGGAGCCAAGCCGTGACGGGCCTTGTGGGTAAGCGTAAGAACTTTGCTCTGGATCCGTTGCTCAACCGGCATCCATCCTAGCTCTTTCAGCAAAGGAGACATGTGGTCAAACCTGTGGGACTTGAAGACTAGCCTTGTAGCCATATTTATAGTTAGCTGCAGTAGCCTAGTTGCATTCTTTGGTAACCCAGCCAAGAGGGAATTAAAATAATCAAGCCGAGACAGAACTAAGGAGCTAGTCAAATATTTTGCAAGCCACTGAAGAAGATAGCTCCTAATCGTGGATAGGAATCGGACGCGAGGGCTAGCTGTAGAATCAGTCTTCTGAATGAAGCTTTTAAAATTGAGGCAGCTGTCGAAAACGCCACATAAATTGCGAGCACGTGGTGATGGTCGCACAATAGCGTCGCCTATTAGAAGAGCAAAGCCTTTTAATGCAGCCACAGGCTTAGGGTGTCCAATGAGCAGCAGTTCGGTTTTGTCATCACTTAATTTCAGGAAGTTTTCCGACATCCAGGATTGAATGTCGGCAAGGCAAGCAGTCAGTATCTCAGTTGCTGCAGCAGATTCCGATGGTTGGAATAAAAAATTCAGCTGAGTATCGTCAGCGGAATAGTGATATCTTATTCCGTGCGCCTTAATCACTTTCCCCAGAGGTTGAGTATAGATGGAGAACAGCAAGGGATCGAGTACAGACCCTTGAGGGACTCCACAGGTGACCCATCTCGTGTGTGAGACCTGAACCCCACAAGTCACTGATTGAACACGATCAGACAAGTACGATTTAAACCACGCCACTGCCTCATCTGCCAGAACGATGATTGTTCTCAATAGTGGAACTTAAGCAACTACCGCTCAGTCTCCCTTCTATCATTCCTATCAAAGACACTGGAACGGATCGTGGCGGACCAGCTAAACTCGTATATCAAAACCTCACACCTTGCTAGTAAGTTCCAGTCTAGCTTTAGAGCTAATCACTCCACAGAGTCAGCATTGCTTAGGGTATACGACGACCGACTTAGGAATGCAGACGTGGGTAGAGTATCTCTGCTTGTTTTGCTCGATCTGTCGGCAGCTTTTGATACCATCGATCACGAAGTTCTTCTAGAGCACCGCTCATCTCGCGTGGGCATCACTGGCACTGCTCTGCAGTGGTTCAGGTCCTATCTCAGTGGGAGACTCCAGAGTATTGACGTGAATGGACAAAGATCATCTGAGGTACCTCTGAAATATGGCATACCTCAGGGCTCTGTGCTAGGTCCGGTTCTTTTTTCATGGTTTATACTCTGCCTCTTGCTGATGTGATTGCCAAGCACAATCTAGGCTTTCACTGCTATGCGGATGACACTCAGTTGTACCTTTGCTTTGATCCCTCCCAGCCTTCGAGCACCTCAAATTCTCTCAAATCACTTGCTGCATGTATTGATGACATCCGCACATGGATGGCAGCAAATTTTCTAAAACTTAACGATGATAAAACTAACTTACTAGTTATGGGCAAACCCAGTGTGATCCAGAGATTGGAAAGGCTGACGCTCAAAATTGGCTCTGCCAGCATATCTCCAGTTGAATCAGCTCGAAATCTAGGTGTCATATTCCAAAGCGACCTCTCGTTAGACGACCATATCAGCTCCACAGTCAAATCTTCCTGTTTTCAGTTTCATAACATTGCTAAAATTTGGGCTTGTTTCGATAAGGATACCACGTCCAAGTTGGTCCATGCATTCGTGACATCCCGTCTCGACTTCTGAAACTCTCTGCTCGCTGGCCTACCGGCATGTGCGATCGGGCGATTGCAGCTGGTGCGAAACTCCGCAGCTAGGCTTGTCTGTCGTGAGCGTCGCAGTTGCCACATTACTCCACTTTTCGCCAACCTGCACTGGCTATTCAAGCAACGGATTGACTTCAAGGTTTTGTCGCTCACTTTTAGGCCACTTTATTCTTTGGCTCCAGCCTATCTCTCAGATATACTCCCCCATGAGGCCAAGCATCGTACCACTCGCTTTTCGGAATCCAACAGTCTAGAAATACCTCGTACAAACCTCAAATCCTATGGAGACCGTGCATTTAGTTCGTATGCTCCCAAAGCCTGGAACTCCCTCCCGACCTGCGGCAGAACATCCCTGACCTGACCACATTTAAAAAGAACTTACACGTCTATTTAGGACAGCATTTAGTGGGTTCCTGTGATTCGTCCTTGATGTGCTTATGCGTGCTGACACTGTGCATGCTGCCACTAACCACATTTGAATGCTGACCCTGTGCATGTCACCCCTAACCATGTTATTCATCTTGTTTGTTTGTCAAGCATGATTTTACTCACCATTCAATTGCATTTCCCTTTGCAGCAAATGTAAAGCGCCTAGAGAGAGATTGAGTTCTCTCAGGGCGCTTTATCAAGTGAATTATTATTATTTATTATTATCGTTCATGACAATTACCATGTTGCGGTGTTGCAAACGCGTGAAATATTTAGCCTTTCGTGCTCCTATCTATGCAGACCCTGATTTTGGCGATGTTGCTAACTGAAATAATGCAGGCTTGACATCGCAGTAAACACGTGCTCCTCTAATGAGCAGCTGCAAGGGAATCAAGTGACTCGGCTGAGGAGCTGGGCTTAGCAAGGTCGGAGGATTGGCAGAGCTGGCTGTCGTCTGCAGCGTAGTGATGAAAGCCACGATTGCCCTGAAACTGCGCCTGCTTTGAGGATAGTTTCTCAGGCCGAACAAGAGAAGCTGTTAATGGTTTATGCACCCAAAGGGAATCTTAGAGCCTGCTAGGACACTGCACCGGCGAGGGGGGGGGGGGGGGAGGGCATCGGCTGACCTCGTGCTTGGAGGCTCACGGGAGGTGACCTCCAAGCGTTTGCAGTAATTGGCGACTGCTAGCGCCCCCCAGAGTTAGGTCCTTGCTTGTGCGGCGGCGGCAGCAGTGTGCAGTGCATTGCCGGCTATGAAGCAAACGAAGGTTTCGTTACCAGACTTCGATCGTGATGCCTCTTCGTGGCCACGGTCCACTCGACATGCTTGCAGACAGTGCGGCTTCAAGGACAGCTAGCTGCTCGTGAGCTGGGAATTCTTGCTGACGCCGCAGAGGTCAGCGATGTGATGCCCGACCGCAAGCCGATGTGTCGGGCCCCCACATCCGGCTGGCTGCAGCCGATTGTCGCTGCCAGCTGTCGCTCCGAGGTCGCTCTCTTCTCAGCCTGCGATCAGCACGATCAGACTTTTCCTTCTGCTCTACGGCGGCCGCAATAAATGCTGCTGGACCTAACCATATTGTACACTTGCCCTTGAGCAGACGCTCCAATGGCGACCCAATCGTGCGAAGGCTGCCGGGATTGGTGGGCTGTAGAAACCGTGTCCGTACGAGTGTCGTGCGTCGGCTCTTTCTAACGCGTATACAGGACGAGTAGAAAAAGCAGATCGCGTGCAAGGACACCGGCTATGCCCAATGCCCGTCGAAGCGGTGTTCAACAGGCTTCGTTTGGTTAGCCAAAGTGATGACCTAGATTCTGATCTAGATTCTGACCTAGATTCTGATTCTAGATAGATTCTGCCCTGGGATGGCGCATAGCAAGTTGCAAGATTGTCGCCATTTGACGTCCGCTGAATCCATCCTCGTATGGATATTCAGCTTTGCTTTGTCGACGTAGTCCCTGCTCAATGTTGGCCCGCTACTCTAGTTTATATAAAAGTTACATCCTGGTGAGCTATTACGGCTCACCAGGATGTAACTTTTGCAGGCGACAGTGGGGTATGGTGAGCCGTGATGGCTCACTAGGTAAGGTGGTTGCTTTTCACGACCTCGGCCCCGAGGTCGTGGGTTCGAATCCTGTGATGGGCGATCCTTTATTGCCACTGCAAGCGGTGGGGATAGCTGTCAAGGCTCTTCTGTCGCTATACAAAAAGAGGCTGTTAAATCACCTGGTATTTATTTATTTATTTACTGGGCCGATCGATTTCCGACGTTAGGCTGGTCACTAACAAAAAGCCGAGCAATATATATAATTCATTTATATAGCGATCACCTTGCTGTATCTATCGTGAAAGACAACCCCCACCTTTAAATGCCAGATGACCGAAGGCTGTCTGCATTGATAGTTAGTGCTGGAAAAATATTTCTGCCCAGCGTGCACTACCTTTGGTTAAGTGATCCATTGCTCTACCGATCGAGCTCTCAAGGCTGCCGACTCGCTACAAGCCTCAAAGCCTGGCCTTTCAACTGCTGCAATTCAAATGCCCTGAACTGATTCTCACCGAGCTCTGCGAGAGCGAAGGTACATTTATTTTCTAGTTTGGCTCTGACTCCAGCCCCATTAGTCTGCTGCGGTTGGCGACGTTGGAGAGTTTGCCCACTGAACGACATACGTGGGTAGAGGCAAGCTGAAGAAACTGCTCCGGGAGCAGGAAGATCGCTGAGTCCTTGGCGAACGGACGAAGGGCTGAATGCGTGCCTGGCCTCAAGTGGTGACTGCAGATGAAGCCGAGTAGCCGACTCTCGCAGGTCTCGATCGCAGACAGTTTCAGCGTTTCTCTGCGCAGGCCCTCCACACGCGGCTTGAGGATGTCCGCTGTGCCACCTGGAGCCATCGGCGAGTCCAGCGGCAAGTCCAGCACAGCGAGCAGACTTTCTGGCTTCTGTGCAAAGCCAATCGTGCGCACGAAGAAAGAAAAGCTCTCGAAAGCTTGAAAAGGATTCAGGAATCGAGTGCTTCCTTGAAGGAAGGCATTTTTCAGAGCGCAGGCTCGATCACCAGCTCAAAATAAATTCCACTTCGACGAGTATTGCAACTGTCACTAGACAGACAGTCTGTCTTCAATTGTCTAGCACCCTCTTCACAGGTTTTCGTGTCGCCGCAACAGGACGTCTGCCGACTGCAAAAACCAGGCAGCTAGATCGCCTGTCACGACGCGCCGACTTCAGGCCCCCTCTTTTCAGCCCTCTAGCACAGGTTTCCGAATTCTCTCGTTTCTGCCTAAATCCTTGCTGAAATGCTCTCTCCCGGAGTCTATCTTCTTGCGCCATCAGTTCAGCCTAGTCGCATAACGTGCATTCACTTCCCTTACGCGGCATGGCCCGGAAATTCTCAATTTTTGACGTTGCGCCTTACTCCAAAAATTTACCGCAATGAAAGCAAATCGGGAAACTCATCCCATCCTTCGGTGCGTTGGCTTTCCTGTCCATTTGAATTGCCTTTTACGTCCCCAAAACTTTTCGTGATATGGTCGCAAACGAGTACTAATTTTCAGTCTACTTAAATTATAATGTAAAGAGGATTAACTGGCACGAGATGCCAGACGATTGCACTTTCGTCGCCTCTCTTTATCGAAGCTGCAGGATAAGGAGCAGCTTCCACGCCTCTTGAGGAGAAGCGCGTTGTCGTTGGTGAATCTGGCGAGGGAGCCGCGTAACCATTCAAACGTGGCTAGCGTCTTGAAATTTCTGCTACGGAGTACTTCTGCTCGTAGATGAACAATCCCCTTCTACGCGAAATGACGCCGTATTAGCAGACTCAGGCTCAGCTTGGACCGCACCCTTCTGGGCTGCCCACGACTTGGTGGCTTACTCTGTCGAGCTCAATCTTCAGCCGCGAGATCAGTCCTGGCCACGTCGCGGTCTGAAGATTTTTACAAGGGTAACAGCAACCCGCCGTCGGCTCCGTTCGCATTCCTAATTACTGGGACGCTTTGCGGAGCCTCATTTCTACAATTGGCAGCTGTCCCGCGTCGATTGTCTTGCTTTAAGAATGCATAAATAGGGTGATATAAAAAAGCGTCATTTCTGCAGTGAAACAACCACACGTTTGGTAATGCATTCCATACAGCATCTGTAAAGTGCCTAGAAAGAGAGATTCAGTTCTCCGAGGGCGCTATACAAAGGTATCGTTATAATTATTGTTATTATAAGTATTATTATTATTATTAACCGGCATCGCCTAGGTGAAGCGAGCAAAGCAGGATTGCCCGCCGTCAGACTGGAAGCCGTTACGGGGCTCGCTCGCCGAGAGTGAGAGCCCCTTAACGCTGGGCAAAGAGCCCAGCGCGGAGGCTGGGGTGGCTGGGAATTACTGAGGATTACTGGGAACGAGCGTCTCAGCTTTCCGCTCGCTGGCTGAGGCGTCTTCGCCGCTGCCGGCTGAGCGCTTTCGGCGGCGCCCTCGCGCGGCCCAAGTAGACCGTCTGTCCCGCTTACCGATGCGGGCCCAGCCGCTCGCGGGCTCGCATCGATTGGCCGGACATAAAATAGAAAAACAGGCAGCCACTCGTGGAGCCGCTCGCGCGCGCACCGCCGAGAGCCCTTCGCAGCCACAGTCGGCGCGGCGCGCACTGGTCGCGCGGACCGCGTTGCCAGAAGGAGGAGAGAACCAAAACGTCGCGGCGGCCGGCGGACCAATCGGCTTCGGCGCGCGATGGATGGCGCGAAGCTTTCGCGCCGCGCCGCCGCTCCTCGGCTCCTTTAGCTAGCCGCATAGCTCGCTGAGCGTCGACAGATCCCAGGCTGTCAGAACAGGATCGCGCACCTGCACGCGATGGTAGCCGCAGTCACCGGGGTCCCGCCGCTAGCCGCCTTGCGGTGGCTATCGAAAGCAAACGCGCTGCCACCGGGCCGGCGACCGCCGGAGATGAGCCTTTTATCGACGCATCCACGACGCGCACGCGGTTCGCGGTAGCAGAGACGGAGCACTGGAAGACGCTTTTTTTTGCGGAGGTCTCGGGGATTAATCGATGATTATGGCCGACACCGCAGTGTAGACGAGCCGAGCGCGGCTCATGTCAGCCACCTGATGACGGGACGAATATCGAGCGTCGGCTGCCTGGGCGACCTCCGCGCCGCGCCTTCGGACGTGGCTAGTTCGACGCGCTCGCCGCGCTAAGGTCAAAGCTCAAGGTCAAGGTGAATGGCGTGGCGTGAAGTGGCATCGCTCTAGCTGGGAGGGGGTGTTTTTTGCTGCCTTATAATCTGGATAGCGTTTGAGCGCCGAGCAAATGTTATCCGGATGACTGACCCGTGAATCAGCCACGCATTGTAGCTCGTGAGCAAAAACGTCCGACCCAAGAAAGATTCCGACGCGTTCCTCGGGCTTGGATTTTGCAACAGCCTAACGGGCACGCCGGGTTGGAGCTACAGCTCTTGAGGTGGGAGCTCGGATGGGGTGAGAGCGTTAGGATACTCCAGGGCAATGCCAATCTCGTTGTCGGCGTCAACTATAGCACCCGCGCCGCGACACACCGACTCCACGCCCGGAATGCGTTTGGTGCATTCTTTGTCGATTGCATCGACCGCCGTATTTGTCGGCGGCGCAAGTATGTGTCTTCCTGAAAGCCAACGTTAATCAAAGAAGAAAGTGGAGAGGCCAAGAAGCGTCCAATCAATATTGCGATGCGACACTGGCAAGTCCTCTCCAATTTTGATAGATCTCGGGAAATTGCAAAGTGTGTCTGCCTGTAACTCCACAAATCCACAAAGAATATGTGGGTGCTACGCAGGAGCGCTTTCGATGGCGCACTGAAAGCCTAAGCGGCTTTCAGTGCGCACGCAGTAACCAATAGACTCCATCTCGTGATGTATAAAAGAAATAGACACCTGCTAGGGTGGCGTTGGTTATGGTTGGGCTGTGAATCAATTTCAGTCAGATCTATGTCAAAGTAAACTAGTCAGCAAAGACGTCATAAAGAATCATGGCTATCATTATTAGGAATTTACTGCATGTTGAAGACACGAATTCCATTGGCGAACTTGAAAATTGGCCGCCGAAGTCAGGATAGGCATGATGAAGACTAAGTTAAAGCGATTCGCCGGAGTTGTTGAGCAAGAGCAACCAGGACGGCTCGCTCGAGACGACACATACTGGTAATACTGAGCGTTCGCTCCGCGCCATCTCTCTTGCTAAGACTCGGTTTCCAATGAGACTCCCAATTCGTAGACCCTAGCAGCGGCAGCTGCAACCGGAAGTGGCCTTTGAATGATAGTAGTGAGACAAATGATAGCCCTTCACGATCGTACCGAATAGTAAGGTCGCCGCGAGTCGGCGAAGATGTTGTCGCACCCGAATGCAGAAGCGCAGGCGAACAGAGCCGTAGGTCATTCAAATCGGTGGGTCAATAGAGCAGCGTTCCGAGCGGACACGGCGGCTCGGGTGGCATGCATGCAGATGTCCACTGGTGCGCCATAAAATCTTAATCGATACGTTCGTTGAAAAGCAAAACGATGTGATTTAAATTGGTCATGGCTTATTTAACATGTTTCCGTATTCGGCCTGTTTGAGGAGCGTCGACTTTCGGATAATTCTCTAACGGACAGCAGATGCTGGCAGCAGACGCTCGTTCTTTCCTCAATTTCAGATCGCTTGCAGTTTTCACCTCGAATCTCTTGCGTTGAATTTTCCATCGAAAGCGTCTGATCAATTGCGGGGCAGTTATCTATCGCCATCCTGCAACCGAGTCCTGCTTTATTTCTTTTTTTTCCCGCTCTCATGTCGACACTGTGTGCCAGATATTGTCTATTTCTCGTTGTGGATAATATGAGCATTCATTTCGAAGACTCAGCTAACCCCTTTAGCGCCCACCAAATTTTCTTAAATTGAGTAATAACAAAACCAACTTACTTGTTATGGCAAACCAAATGTGAATCAGAAATTGGAAAGGCTAGCGCTCAAAATTTGCTCTGCCAGCACATCTCCTATTGAATCTGCACGAAATATAATAATAAGAATGATAATGCACTTGATAAAGCGCCCTCAGAGAACTCAATCTCTCTCGAGGCGCTTTATATTTGCTGCAAAGGGAAATGCAATTGAATGGTGAGTAATATCATGCTTGATAAACAAACAACATGAATAACAGGGTTAGGGGTGACATGCACAGGGTCAGCATGCAAATGCGGTTAGTGGCAGCATGCACATGCATCAGCACGCATAAGCACATCAAGGACGAATCACAGGGAACCACTAAATGCTGTCCTAAATAGGTGTGTTTTTAAGTTCTTTTTAAATGCGGTCAGGTCAGGGGATGTTCTGACGCAGGTCGGGAGGGAGTTCCAGGCTTTGGGAGCATACGAACTAAATGCACGGTCTCCAAAGGATTTGAGGTTTGTACGAGGTATTTGTAGACTGTTGGATTCCGAAAAGCGGGTGGTACGATGTTGGCCTGATGGGAGAGTATATCTGAGAGGTCATATGGATATCGTGTTCCAAAATGACCTTTCATTAGATGACCAAATCAGCTCCGCAGTCAAATCTGTCTATTTTCAGCTACATAACATTGCCGAAACTCGGGCTTGTTTAGATAGGGATACCACATCTACATTGGTCCATGCAATTGTGACATCCGGTCTTGACTTCTGTAACTCACAGCTTGCTGGTCTATCGGCCTTTGCACTCAGGAGCTAACAGCTGGTGCAAAACTCTACAGACAGACTTGTCTGTCGTGAGCGTGCTAGTTCCCATATCACACCACTTCCTGCCAGCCTGCACTGGCTATCAGTCAAGCGACTCATCGACTTCGCGGTTTTGTCACTGACTGTTAGGTCGCTTCACTCTTTAGCTCCTGCCTATCTATCAGATCTAGACCTCCACCAGGCTAAGCATAGCACCACCTACTTTTGTAATCTAATTGCTTACATATACCTCGTACAAACCTCAAATTATTTGGAGGGCTCTAGCCCGTATGCTCCCAAAGACTGGAACTCACTTTCGACTTGCGTCAGGACATCCCCTGACTTGACCTCATTTAAAAAGAAATTAAAACGCATCTATTTATGACATAATTTAGTGGGTCCCTGTGATTCATCTTTGATGTGCTTATGCGTGCTGTCACTTCGCATGCTGCCACTAACCACACTTGAATGCTGACCCTGTGCATGTTACTCCTAATTATGTTATTCTTATTGTTCATTGCGCATGCTATCACTGACCGTTCGATCAGGCTTCCTTTCCAGCAATTGTAAAGTTCGTAGAAAGAGATTGAGTTCTCTGAGAGTAGGTTATGAAATGTATTATTAATATTCTTATTATTCTCTCTCTCTCTCTCTCTCTCTCTATATATATATATATATATATAAATACACACATACATATCTCACGCGCATCGCAATGCAGGTCACTCGACCAATTTCTTAGGGCGATTGTTTGCTGTCAACTCCTGTTAAAACGAAACAATTGCTAGAAAACTCTGCACGTCTAACCATCCGTGGATCTGATCCAGCCTGCAGTGTGCGTCCTCTCATCTTATCATCCAGAATCATCTGATGCGGTACCGACAGCGAACCTCCGTGCCAAACGCAGAGGGTGCGAGTCACTCGAAGGTGGCACCCGAAATAGGGAGACGACTGCTGAATGCGACTCCGGCTTCGTGCAGAAAGCTTTGAGGCGAAAGGAAGAGGAACGAAAAAGAATCCGACCTATCTACCTTCTATCGCCAAGTCCACGACTAAGAGCCCGGATCGGAAGGCTTCGCTGCGCCCCTTAGCAAGCGTCGAACCGCGCAGAGTACGGCATGAGCGGAGAAATCGCGCCGAGCCGGAGACGCAAAGCCGTTGGCGCGCTTCCGCGCCGCCGTTGTCTGATCTCATCGTAAGATTACCTCAAATGTGGCCTCTCGGAAGTTGTGCGAGCGGAAGTTCTGTGAGTTCAGTGCGGAAGTGAGTGAGCGCGTCGCATGGCGGCGGCGGCGGCGCAGGAGCCACCGATTGCGCCCAGCTTCAATTTCAGGCGGCGCACCGCCGGGAGCGGTAATTCACCGAGTCACGAGGAGTCAGAGTACGCGATGAACCAGGTGCGCGGAGGCGCGGGTGCGAAAATCGGCCGTGACAGCAGCGAGCACGTGACAGCAGCGAGCTGATGGCGCGGTTCAACTAGCCGGCAGCCGCGTCCGACCGTCTCCCATGTCACTGAAAGACGGTCAGCCAATGCGAAATGGTACTTAAGAGCGTGCTTCCTTTGCAGCTATTGTGAAGCGCCTAGAAAGAGATTGTGTTCTCTGAGGGCGATATGTCAAGTGTATTGTTCTTAATATTAACTCCGTCGTGCGTACGCGTGCATGATTCAATGCGTCTTAGCGAGAGGTTGGACTGATTGGTGGCCCAATGAGTGTCTTCAACGGCTTTGCTTGAGCAAAGGGGGCCCTAAGCACAACAGTTGTTCGCTTTTGCATGCATGGCAGTAAACAAAATTAGCTGATTTAGCAAACAGCCTTATTTATATAGCGGCAGAAGAGCCTTAACGGCTATCGCTACCGCTAGCAGTTGGCAACCGCCCACTGGGCGAGTCGAACCCGCGACCTCAGTCGTGAAGAGAGTGTGCGCCTTACCCCCTGGGCAATCAAGGACCAAATTATGCGCGTCACTAGCCCTTGGTTACTAATTCTCTTTCGGCGAGCTCGTGCAGAGTTATTTATCTTAGGGCACTATGCAAACGGAATATTTTCGAACAACATTTACGAATTAAATAAATAAATAAATCCTAGCCGATTAGACAGCCTCTTTTTGTATAGCGACAGAAGAGCCTTTACGGCTATCACCGCCGCTTGCAGTGGCGATACAGAATCACCCACCGCAGGAATCGAACCCACGACCTCGGGACCTCGGTCGTGAAAGCAACCGCCTTACCTAGTGCGTGCGATCACGGCTCACATTAACGACTAATTATTTTAACGAGTAGCTTTAGTGCGTTTAGAGGGGATTAAGCGGCGGCGCGACACTTTCGAGTCTCCCGAGTCATCCTGCGTTCGCAGCGAAACGAATGTATGAATACATCTCCGTCCGCTAATGCACAGAACACAAAAGCTAAGCGAGTGGTAAGCATGAGAGTGCTATATGGCGCACTCAAATATACAGTGCACTCAGCGGCTGTCGGTACGCATACGGTAGCCGACAGACTTAATCTCACGAAAGAGAGATACAGTGAGGAGCATAGCTGAATAATAATAATATTAATAATATTAATGCACTTGATAACGCGCCCTCAGAGAACTTAATCTCTTTCTAGGCGCTTTACATTTGAATCAGGAGGGCAGTCGAGATAGTGAATACAATGTAAGTAGCTCAGGACGGCTGAAAGGAAAGTGCCGCAGTCGGCAGCAGGAGAATAAATGCCGTTGCGTAAGAATCGTGCAATTGAGTTCCACGATCTAGAATCCGTAGAGTAAAAGCTTCTGTCGTCAATGATCCTTAAGCGCAGGCACGGAACAGCTAATTTATCGTCCATACAGGACCTGAGGGCACAAGACGGCTGAAACTGGTGCAGCAGTTCGGCTAGATATGATGGAGCCAGACCATGATGGGCCTTGTTGGTCAATGTAGAAATTTTGAATGAGCTAGCTTCATTAACTTCGGAGAGGAGTTCACTTCAATTCGTCTTTCACTCCGTCTGAGCACGTGCGCCTTCTAGCAGTTCACGCCGACCTCATGCGCTCCGCGGAGACGCGCTTAGTTGCCTGCTTTTTTTCTACACGAAAAATATATTTATGCTTCAGAAAAATGGTGAATAAGGAGCTTCGCCGGTTTTCGTAGAAGCAATTTTGAGAGTAAAAATTGGCTTTCGTCGCCGTCCATTCGTCGTTGACAGCAGAGGCAGAAGTTGACGTCGTTGACGGCAGAAGCGACGGTGGATTTCCAGTGAAACGAACGAACGAGCCTCCGGCTCCCTCGACTGGCCGTCCTCGACCTCCTCGACCTCGACCGTTCGTCCAGCGTCTGAGCGCCGACGTCGATGCTGCCGGAAGTTGGCAAAGCGGCGGAACTGCTGGCCGCCGCTGCCGCTACCACCGACGCCACAGCCGCCGCAAGCTCGCACTCGCCCAGCATGGTCAGGCCGCAGCGGCGTGCACGCGTGACTACCTTTGCGAACGCGCGTGCTTCCCTCGCTGTCGCCTCAGGTCCGGCTCTAGGTCGCACTTTCGGCCCCTTTGCCGCCAAAGGTTGACCGCCTGCGGTTCGCCGCGAGGAGAGACGCGCTTCGAGTCGGCGAAAGCGCCAGCCGTCCGAAGAGAAGGAGCGCGAGCGAGCGACGGCCTTGACCGACACGTGGCCGCACGTGGCCGCCGCGCGCGCGAGCGACGGACGCAAGACGCTGCGCAGCAAATGGCGCGCATCGCGAACGGCAGCGCCTCCCCCTCCTCAGCTCGGCGGCGCTTATTTCGTAGCAAGGGCGAAGCGCACGAGGCCGCCGCCGCGACGCTTGCTCCGGGCTCTGCCCGACGCCTTCGCGGGCGGCGCTCGAAGCACCGCCGCCGCCGCCGCCGCCGCCGCCGCAGAATGCTTCGACATTTCGCGGGCCGTCTCTGCCTCTCGATGGAGACTCCTCTGATGAACCGGCGCATTTCGCTGATTAAACGCGATGCAGCAGCCGGTGCAGAGGGCGAGGTCCGCGGAACGTCAACGGCCCCCCGCCCGCGCGCGCGCAGGCAAATCGCTCACAACTCCGAGCCGTAGTGCACGCCTAACATCCGGTGCTAGGAGCCCTGCGGTCAGGGAGCCCTGTGGTCAGGGAGCCCTGCGGTCGGCGCCGCATACGTAGGAGTCGATGGAGTTTTATCGGGCGGCACCGAAGGGGGAGAATTTTCAGGGCCAATCGAAAGCGAAAGGGGATAGTAGGAAAAGGCTGCCCACTCGTTGGTCAGAGCGTACCGCAGCCGACGCTGCGACGTGGGACGCGGCGAGCGGGCTGAAAGGACCCGCCGTCTAAGGCATTGGGCTCAGACGCCGAGTTGAACTCGAACGGACGCAACCGTGTTTGGGTAGTTTCCAGTGTCTAAAAAAAGATGCAGCTCTAATGGCGGAAATCGCATGCGGAAGAAGTTTACGTTTGTTCCTCTAGCACATAGACGTGATTGGTCAATGAGGTCGATGGATTTTCCGAACTGTGTGTGGACGCACACAGTCGCTTAAATGGCAGCGGATGCATATCGCTGGCAGGGCTGCTGGAGCGGTTGGCTAGCTGCCAAACGATTTCACCATGACTGCAGTGGCTGCTACTTGATCGAACGTCGGGGCGTTTGGCCACGCGAAGTAGACGCACAGAGACTGACGGTGACATCCTCCCTCCCTCCCTCTCTCTCTCTCTCTCTCTCTCTCTCTCTCTCTCTCTCTCTCTCTCTCTCTCTCTCTCTCTCTCTCTCTCTCTCTCTCTCTCTCTCTCTCCAAAGCCCTATCTCATTCTATCACTGCGCCATTTTCGTTCGCCCTGTCTGTTGCCCCATCCACCTCTTTCATGTATCTTTCTCACTCTCTCCCTCTCACTGTACCCCTCTGTATTTTACCCTCTCCCTCTCACTGTACTCCCCTGTTTCTTACTCTCTCCCTCTCTCCTTCTCTCGCTCTCTTTCCGTCTCTCTGTCTCTATTTCTACGTTGATTCCTCTCGCATTCTCATTCACTCCATTTCTCTCGCATTCCACTTTGTTACGAAACTTTGGATATTTATTTGCATAGCGCTCGAAAAGAAATTAATCTCCATCCAGGTGCTTTACACATGCCGCAGTAGCCGTCGAGCCCTCGTCCCTGGCAGTTGAAGGTAAGCAGCTCATCTGGCTGCAAGCTAAGCTTGTCACACAAACGCAACTCAAGATAGAGTGGCGAGATATCGTGGCCACGTGACCATTATTGGGAGAGCTGACGCATCGCTGCGCGGTCGCCAATCGTCTTTACAGCATCTAAGGCGAGCACGAGCTGAACTATGGGTACTTACATTTTGCACCATTCCAGTGCTTAAGCTTGCAAGAGCCCAGAGATTGTCATCGGCAGTCTGCCGCTATCGCACGCCGCACCCTCAGAGATTAAAACGGGCGAGAGCTAAATTGCTAAGATATCCGTAGCTGTCTAAGCCACTCCTAAATAGAAGCATTCGGGAACGTGTGCGCCTTAACTTGCTATTTAGACCGCATTGAGCAGACGTCTGCATCGATAGTCAGTCAGTCAGTTGCACTTTCGCCTTCGAGCCGGTCATTTTAAGTGCGTCAGGGCTCGGCCTGCGCAAGGTGCGGCGCGCTATGGCTGGCATTGCGTAGGATGCGAATCTCGCTGCGCCGCCGCTCAGGAAGTGACTGCTCCGACTAGCGACGTGGCTCTCGACCTTCTCCGCGCTCTTGACCTTATCCGAGCTCGAACCGCGAGGAAAGCGTCTGGAGGACACGCGCTTCAGACGACGATGTCAAAGGCAACCTGCTGCTTCTGGAGCGACCGGCGAGGCGGCGAGTCCGAGGACGAGCGCGAGCATCAAAGGCGGCGATGGCGCCGCGGCGGCCGGCGACCTTTGAGCTGCGACTCGAACTTTGCGACCGAAGATTCGAACCTAGCGACCGCTTGTGAAATGGCGGCGATCGGCGGGCTCGCGATGAGCAGCGTGATATTCGTCATTAGTTCGTTTTAAGCAGATTTGCGGGTGCATCCCAACCTGGCTGGCATGCAAAGAGAGAGCCCAAACGAGCGCCCGCGCAGGTCTCGTGACAGGTCTCGTGACTACTGCTCGGTGACCGTTGCCATTCGCCCTGCGAGACGTTGGGCTGAGCGCCAGCTTCTAAAAGCTTGCTGCGAGTCGGCCCGAAGACTGCCACCTTAACGAGTTTTGCAATGCCGTCAATCGTAGACGCCATTCCTCCGTCTGTGTCTGTCTGTGTTTCTGCTTCTGTCTCTCCGCCGGCATTCTCTTCGCCCCGTCTTCCTCTCTCACCCCTCCTCTTTATCCCACTCCCTCTCTCCTCTCCGCCTCTCTGTCCCTCTCTTTCTCTCTCCCTCCCCCTCTCTCTCTCTCTCTCGGCCTCTCTCTCTGCCTCTCGGTGGATACCGACTTGTTATGTGAAGGTATGGGCTCACTTCACTAACGCCGTGTACCGCTGCCGCTCTGACGTCACAACTGCTTGCATTGTTGCAACACCTACAAGTCGCTAGCCACTATACTAGGTTCAGGCGTCGCTAGTATTCATTCGTCACGCGTCGGCTAGGACTAGCGCCATTGCGAGTTGTGCTTGTAACCTAGTTCTGCCCGGACGCGATAGATGTACGCCACGATTGCAGCGACAGTAAACTATCTGGTAGCCTCAAGTCCGTAGGAACGTACAGCCTAGCGAGCGACTCTAGGATTGAAGCTTAAGAGTTACTTGAGAGTTTGAGCCTTACCAAAGCTGATTGTGCTAGAGGCCTTTGCTATTGTGCAGCGGCTGCATGACCGAGAGCACGTTTAGCGGTAAAGAGCGCCCCGATTACAGCACACGCCTACTCGCCGACGCCACTCCTTCCTGCTTGGTTGAATAGCTGTTTTGCAGTAGTTCTGCGGTCAGGTCTTAGCCTAGCAGTTAGGTATTTGCACGACGCCAACCAGGTCATGGGTCGGAGATCCACAGCAGCAGCAGCAGTCAATTGGTGAACTCTCCTGCTGCCGCCAAATGATGCACATCCGCTCCTGCCGTCCCGAGCTGCCCTACTTCCTATAGCGGCTCACTCACTACGCGTCAGCTGCTCTCATGAGACTACGTAGCTACGCTTGTCACTTTCTCTTTGTTGCGTGCTTCTGGTGGCCACCGAGTACGCAACAGAAACCGCTTAGGCTTCGAGTGCGCCACAAGAAACTCCTGCGTAACACCCACCTAGTCTTCGTGGCTTTGCGGAGTTGCACACGGAGATACACAACATGCATAAAACAAAATCACCCACCGCGAAACCGGGGAAGCCTCTGAAGCCTCTTTGCCGCTATACGATTGAGGCTGTTAAATACTCTCGTTGTGTTCCCTGTAAGCCAAGCTAAAAAACTGCATACTCAGCAATTTAACCAAAGAAATTCTCAAAAAGAGATGTGCCAAAGCACATTTCGTGGGCGAATTGAGTTCGCGTCCATCACAATATAATGTTGCAAAGCGATCTTTCAATAGATTACCACATTAGTGCCATAATAAAGTCTGACTACGATAATATATATACTATAAATACTTTCAGCTACATAATAATTATAATAATAATGATAGTAACAATAATGCAATAAAGAGCCCTCAGAGAACTCAATATCTTTCTAGGTGCTTTAAAATGCAAAGGAAACGCGATCGAATGGTTAGTGGTATCATGCTCGGTAAACAACATGAATAACGTGGTTAGGGGTGAAATGCACAGAGTCAGCATGCAAGTGTGGTTGGTGGCAGCTTCCACAGTGTCAGCACGCATAAACACACAAAGGTTGAATCGCAGGAACCCACTATATCACAGGGACCCACTAAATGCTGTGATAAATTGGGTGCGTTTTTCGCTTTTAGTTTACATGACCTTGCTAAAATCCGGGCTTGCTCACAGTGGGTTACTACGGCAAAATAGGTCCATGCATTTGCGACATCCGTCTCGACTTCTGTAGCGCAATGTTTTCTGGTCCGCCTGCGAGCGCAATTGGGCGCTTTCTCTTATGTAACCATTCAGCTAGGCTTATCTGTAGCGAGTGCAATTAGGCGCTTTCTCTTATGTAACCATTCAGCTAGGCTTATCTGGAGCGAGCGCAATTAGGCGCTTTCTCTCATGTAACCATTCAGCTAGGCTTATCTGTAGCGAGCGTCGCAGTTGCCAAATCGTACCAGTTCTCCCTGACTGGAGCTGGCTCTCGATCAAACAGCATGCTGACTTGAAGCTTCTGTCACTCACTTTAAGGTGCCTTCATTCTTTGGCTCCAGCCTACCCATCAGATCTACTCCCCGACCACGCTAAGCGTCGTACTACCGACCTTTCGGAATCTGGAGACCGTGCCTTTCGTCAGTTGGCTTCCAAAGCCCGGAACTGACGTCACGACACCCCCAAATGATGACATTTAAAAAAAAGCTTCAAACGCACACATTTTTATTACACCATTTAGGTGGGTCCATGTTTTTCGTCGTCAGCGTGCCCATGCGTCATGCTGATGACACGGTGCCTGCGTCTAAGAGCCACATCTATCTGCTGACCCCTGCAAAGTGAAAAGTCCGGTAATACATGCTCAAAAGGTTCAACCCCGTATCTCCTAGGCTGATGGAGCTTCGATATCTTCTGGTTGAACAACGGATATTGAGTGAAGTTCTCATGCTGACCCTCAAAGCCTGGCGTGGTTTGGTTCCTCTATTTTTAGCCAAACTGCTGCACCACTTTCAGCCACCTCTTGCCCTCAGGCCTTCCTTGGACTACAAACTAGCTGTTCCATTCCTACACCCTAAAGCTGTCGGTCACAGAAGCTTTTGCTCTCCAGGTCCCAGGCTGCTTAACTCACGTCCACAGTTCTTACGCAACGACATCTACTCCCCTGCTGCCGACTGTGGCACATTCCTCCGAGCCGTCCTGAGCTGCTACTTTCACTCTTCTCACTACCTTAATTGCCCTTCTGACTCAGCTAGGATTCTCACTTTCTTCTTGCTGTGTGAGATGAAGTCTGTTGGCTGCATCATACGTACTGAAAGTCATGTAGGCTGTATGAGCCTAATAAAAATCTCTCAGGCTTAACACCCACTTAATCATTGTGGCTTTTTGGAGTTACAAACCGAGATACGTTAAGTTACATAAGCACGCTGAAAGAGTTTAAGGTTGCTTGATGGTAGAGAGGAACTAAAAATCCTAAGTGCTGCTGCTAATCAACCTCAATGAAATGGATATCGAAAAAATACGACTAACGTAGTGGTAGAGGTGTCTGAATTGCAGTTATAGCCACAAACACTGCACCCGTAACTGGTGTTACATGCCGTCTAGTGCCGTGTGATCAAATACGGATTCAACTGGCACCTCGTAGCCAGGCTGATGTTCAATAATAATAATAATAATAATAATGCACTTGGTAAAGCGCCCTCAGAAAACTCAATCTCTTCCTAGGCGCTTTACATTTGCTGCAAAGAGAAATGCAATTGAATGGCGAGTAATATCATGCTTGATAAGCAAGCAAAACGAATAACATGGTTAATAATAATAATAATAATATTGCACTTGATAAAGCGCCCTCAGAGAACTCAATCTCTCTCTAGGCGCTTTACATTTGCTGCAAAGTGATACGCAATAGAATAGTAAGTAAAATCATGCTTGAAAAACAAACAAAATGAATAACATGGTTAGGGGTTACATGCACTGGGTCAGCATGCAAATGTGGTTAGTGGCAGCATGAACAGTGTCAGCACGCATAAGCACATCGAGGACGAATCACAAGGACCCACTAAATGCTGTCCTAAATAGGTATGTTTTTAAGTTTCTTTTAAATGTGGTCAGGTCAGGGGATGTTCTGATGCAGGTCGGGAGGGAGTTCCAGGCTGTGGGAGCATACGAGCTAAATGCACGGTCTCCAAAGGATTTAAGGTTTGTACGAGGTATTTCTAGACTGTTGGATTCCGAAAAGCGAGTGGTACGATGCTTTGCCTGATGGGGTAGTATCTCTGAAAGATAGGCTGGAGCCATAGAATGAAGAGACCTAAAAGTGAGCGACAAAACCTTGAAGTCAATCCGTTGCTTGACTGATAACCAGTGCAGGTCGGCGAGAAGTGGAGTAATGTGGCAACTGCGACGCTCACGACAGACAAGCCTAGCTGCAGAGTTTTGCACCAGCTGCAATTGCCTGATCGCACATGCTGGTAGGCCAGTAAGCAGTGAGTTGCAGAAGTCGAGACGAGATGTCACGAATGCATGGACCAACTTGGACGTGGTATCCTTATCTAAACAAGCCCTAATTTTAGCAATGTTATGAAGCTGAAAATAGGCTGATTTGACTGTGGAGCTGATGTGGTCGTCTAACGAGAGGTCGCTTTGGAATATGAAACCTAGATTTCGAGCTGATGCAACTGGAGATATGCTGGCAGAGCCAATTTTGAAAGTCAGCCTTTCCAATTTCTGAATAACACTAGGTTTGCCCATAACTAGTAAGTTAGTTTTATCATCGTTTAGTTTTAGAAAATTTGCTGCCATCCATGATCGGATGTCATCAATGCATGCAGCAAGTGAGTTGAGAGAATTTGAGGTGCTCGAAGGCTGGGAGGGATCAAAGCAAAGGTACAACTGAGTGTCATCCGCATAGAAGTGAAAGCCTAGATTGTGCTTGGCAATCACATCAGCGAGAGGGAGAGTATAAACGGTGAAAAGGACCGGACCTAGCACAGAGCCCTGAGGTACTCCATATTTTAGAGGTACTTCAGATGATCTTTGTCCATTCACGTCAACACTCTGGAGTCTCCCACTGAGATAGGACCTGAACCACTGCAGAGCAGTGCCAGTGATGCCCAGGCGAGATGAGCGGTGCTCTAGAAGAACTTCGTGATCGATGGTATCAAAAGCTGCCGAAAGATCGAGCAAAACAAGAAGAGACACTCTACCCATGTCTGCATTCCTAAGTAGGTCGTTGTATACCCGAAGCAATGCTGACTCTGTGGAGTGATTAGCTCTAAAGCCAGACTGGAACTTACTAGCAAGGTGTGAGGTTTCGATATACGAGTTCAGCTGGTCTGCCACGACCCGTTCCAGTGTCTTTGATAGGAATGGTAGAAGGGAGACTGGGCGGTAGTTGCTCAAGTTCTTTTGGTCTAGTGTAGCTTTCTTGAGAAGTGGCCTGACTACAGCTTTTTTGAAAGGTGCTGGGACCTGACCTGAGGCTAATGACATATTAATGATGTTGGTTATGCATGGCAGCAGCAGATCAACGCAACGTAGGAGCAGGACAGTGGGAATAGGGTCCAGAGGACTTGTTGTCTTCTTTGATTGAGATACGAACTTTAGGACTAGATCACTTGTGACCTGCTTAAATGCAGACATTGAGGCGCAGCCAGGAACCGAGGAACAGCATTCTAGTGGGAAGGTTGTCATCGCAGGGATGGATTCCCTGATTTTGTCTATCTTCTGCACAAAGAATCGAGAGAAGCGATCGGCTAGATCATCACAAGGATCATCAGGTAAGGAGCCAACCTGGGAACGGTTGAGGAGATGGTTTATTGTCGACATCAGCATTTTTGGATTGTGCATCTGTGATTCAACAATGTTTCTATAGAAGCTAGACTTAGCCTTTGCTAGGATCGATTGGTACGACCTACAGTAGTCTTCATATGCCTGTCGATGGACAGTTAGTCCGGATCTTTTGTATGCCTTTTCAAGCTTTCGTTTAGTAGACTTGGCTAGTTTAATGTCTGTGGTAAACCATAGGCCGTCTGGGCGGGGGCGCACAGTGCGCTTTGTCAAAGGTGCAAACTCGTCGAGCGTGTCAGCTAGTGTCGTGTTGTAGCAATCTACCAGTGATGACAGATCGGAGGGAGGGACTGAGCAGCAAAGGTGAAGCAGATATGCTCGCACGGACAGCATCGATGTCAAGGGTCTTGAGGTTTCGCGATTCACAGGTTATTTTAGAGGAGAATGTGGGCACACACTGTAGATTGAATGAGATCTGCATGTGGTCAGATAAGCAGGATTTGGTGATAACTGGTGATGACAAAGTGCAGTTATATGAGAAAATTTGGTCGAGTGTGTGACCCTTGATGTGGGTAGGGCCATGCACATGAGCCACAAGAGATAATGAGTCTGTCAATGTACGAAATTCGGTGCTGAAAGCGTCAGATAAGTTATCAAAGTGAACGTTGAAATCACCCATAACGAGGAAGGATCGATTTCTTGCACACAGAATCGAAATGAGATCGGAGAAATCTGAGATAAAGGAGGATTTGGTACCTGGTGGGCGATAGACTACTGCCACTATCGGTAGCTTGTTTTCGGGTGAGACCAGGACAATTGATTCAAAAGACTGCTTCGAGGGTACCGCAAATGGCTTGAAGTTGAATTTCGAGCGCACGATCATAGCAACTCCACCTCCAGTTTTGATTGATCTAGGGGTGTGAAAGAACGTGAAACCAGATGGAGTAGCGTCTTTAATTGTCGGGCAGTTTATCGATTTCAGCCAAGTTTCAGTTAGGGCGAGCAGGTCGGTTATGGTTATGGGTGACATGCACAGGGTCAGCATTCAAATGTGGTTAGTGGCAGCATGCATAGTGTCAGCACGGATAAGCACACGAAAGACGAATCACAGGGACCCACTAAATGCTGCCCTTAATAGGTTTGTTTTTAAGTTCTTTTAAATGTGGTCAGGTCAGGGGATGTTCTGACGCAGTTCGGGAGGGAGTTCCAGGCTTTGGGAGCATACGAACTAAATGCACGGTCTCCAAAGGATTTAAGGTTTGTACGACGTATTTGTAGACTGTTGGATTCCGAAATGCGGGTGGTACGATGCTTGGCCTGATGGGGGAGTATATCTGAGAGACAGGCTGGAGCCATAGGATGAAGTGCCCAAAAGTGAGCGACAAAACCTTGAAATCGATCCGTCGCTTTAATGGTAGCCAGTGCAGGTCGGTGACAAGTGGTGGGATGTGGCAACTGCGATGCTCACGACAGACAAGTCTAGCTGCAGAGCTTTGCATCAGCTGTAAGCGCCCGATTGCACATGTCAGTAGGCCAGCAAGCAATGAGTTACGGAAGTCAAGACGGGATGTCACAAATGCCGGAACCAACTTTGATGTGGTATTCCCATCTAAAAAAGCCCAAACTTTAGCAATGTTGTGTAGCTAAAAGTAGGTAGACTTGATTGTGGAGCTGATGTGGTCATCTAACGAAAGGTCACTTTGGAACATGACACCTATATTTCGTGCTGACTCAACAGTAGATATGCTGGGAGCTGATTTTAAGCATTAGCCTTTCCAATTTCTGAATCACACTTGGTTTCTCCATAACTAGTAAGTTAGTTTTATCACCATTTAATTTAAGCGAAGTGTTTCTGTTGTGTTCCTATGTCACTCTGCATGTTTACATGTCCAATATTCAGAGCACGTTATTAGCCAGAGGCCAGACTCACAGGTGACCGTAAGTGTCTTCTTGTGAGCTTTTATATTGTATTTCCGTCTGCAACTCCATAAAGCCACAAAGACTGTGGGTGTAATGCAGGAGTTTTGTATAGCGCACTCACAGACTAAGCGGCTTTCGGTAGGCATTGAGTAGCCTACAGACTTCATCTCACAATCATACTTCAACTTGCATGTTGGCCTTAACAGGTTGCTTGTTCGCTTTGCATGCACGTCCAAGCATGATAATAATGATTCCCACATTTTAAAATGAATTACAAGCGCCTCTGTTTATCACAAAATTTAGTGGGTCGAACACAACTCGTTCTTTGCGTGCTTATGCGTGCTGACACTTCGCATGCTGCCACTAACCATATTTGCCTGCTGACCCAGTGCATGTCACCTCTAACCGTGTTATGCTTGTTGTTCATTGAGCATGCTACCGCTAACCATTACATACATTACATACATTACATACAATAGTGCAACCATTCGATCGTACTTCCTTTACAGCAAATGTAAAGTACCCAGCAAGAGTTCTCTGGGTTCTTTAGGGGTGCTATAAAAAATGTATTATCATCATTATTATTATTTCATTAAACCTTGGTTCTCTTGAAGCGAGTCTATAGTGAGTACAAATTTCTCTTGGCAATAATAAGGATTTTTTCTGTTATTGTGATATCAACAATGTTCTCAAAAATTCAGCTTGAGCATCATGTTGGCTACGTGCAAGCTGAACATCAGAAGCTGTGCCGCCTGGCTATCGGCGCCGGTGCTCCGCTTTTCACCTTTCGCAAGTGGCAACTTTCGAGGCATTGGAATCTGCAGAGGCAGCACGGTTGGGATCGCTAGAACTCTGCCCGGTGCTAGTTAGTTCTCTTGAGCCGGTCTCACCGGACGCTCTCCTGGCGGAAGTCATCGCTAACCACTCTCGCCTGCAAGGCAGGCCTGAGCTACACCTGAAGAGACCCACGAGCCCTCCGCCTGCGCGTCTTACCAACGAGTCTTTCTGGCGTGCTTCGCTGAGCGAAGTCTTAAGACTCTCCGAACGTAACGCGGCCGCGAGAGGCTCTTAAGAAGCCCGTGCGCCGAGCTCGCCACGAAGGCGTTCGACGCGGTCTCATTTTCGTGCTCACGGCGGTGGTTTCACGAAGGGCTGCAGATCAGCTAATTTAAAACGCTCCGTCTCTGAGACCCTACCGGTCTGCCGCAAGGAGGTTCGGGAGCTATGGGGCGGGGCGGGGGGGGGGGGCGGCAGAGTGGGCGGACTCTCCGAGTCGAACGGCCGCGTCCAATCCGAGCCAAGTGCTCGGCGGCTCTGGGCACCTCTCGCCACCCGGGCTCTTTATTAGCGGCGCATCGGAGATCTGCCTCAGGTGCGGCCCTCGAGCTCGAAACTAGCGGCAGCAGCTGCAGCAGCAGCAGTAGCGGTTGACTGCCACCGAAATCGGGCCACCACAGCCAGCTGCGTTAGCCTCGCCGCCATCGGCCGAGCCTCAATCTGGTCGGGCGAGCAGAAGACTTCCCCAGCTGCTGCTGCTGCTGCTTCGTAGGGCGTCGGCGTCAGTACACCGGCGACGGCTGGAGGCGCCAATGGACCAGTTGGAGGAGTTCATTCATGCAGCAGTGCACGACGTTGGTCAGCGTGTAACAAAATTGAGATGCCTGTACGACCCCGTGCTTAGAAGAAAGAGTCAGTTAAAGACAGGTAAGAGCTTGCGGCCGCCGAGTATGGCCGCCAGAGTATGGCCGTCGAGTATGGCCGCCCGACGGCCCTTCGTCGCGGCTGCCCGAGCACCTTCGTCGGGCAGCAGATCGTGCAGCAGTCGGGTGTGGAGCGCATGCCGAGCATTCAGTCTGCTGCCTGCTGCTGCTGCGCAAATGCGACGCCGCGCGAGCCGCGAAAGCTTACCGAGACTCTTCTCTCGCGTGAGAAAGCTTCTCTCGCGAGAGACGCTTTCTCTCGCGAAAGAAAGCGTCTCTCGCAGCCGCCGTATTTCTTGCCAGCGGCAGGAGCAGATCTGAGCCGATGGCCGATCTCCTCGCTTAGCAGCCAATGGAAAATCGACTCTGCTGCTCGCTCTTCTGGCGGCGACCGCCAGCTTCTGCACACGATTGTTGAGCATGCCGATTGAACTTATTTTAGCCAAGTTTTAGCTGCTCACACCTTTCTCCGCGCGGTGTGCTTTCCTTAAGCTCAAAGCGCGACTGGAGACTGTGAACGAAATTCCTGCCGCGGCCAAAAGCACGACGGTGCGATCATTACATCCGGGGATGCAATTCTTAAATGGGGCGGCTTTTCAAGCCGAATTCGCTAACCGTGCTGTCCTTGCTCAACTTGCTCAAAATAATCATGGCAGAGTGTGTGCGTGCGTGTGCATCCTGGTATAGGCAAACGCAAGCCTTGGTTTGGCCCAGGGGTTAAGGCACTCGCCATTAGCGATCGAGGTCAACTGGCTAACCTTAACGATATAGGTCGTGGGCTAGAACCCTGCTGCATACGTGAAGCGCCTGGATAGAAATTCAATTCTCTCAGGGTGCCATACAAATGAATTCTATTAGAGCTCTCTAAAATCAATCCGATATACGATACAATGAGTTTATGGAAATAATAATAATAATAATGATAATAATTCTAATAATAAAAACACATTTGATATAACGCCATCAGATATCTCAATCGCTTTCTAGGCACTTCATACGTTTGCTGCGTGTTAAAGCATGTTACAGCCAACAAGTATATCAAAATTATGCAAAGTCGATGCAGCCGGTGATGACAGTAGGAAGCAGACTCGGTAATTGGGTGCACATGAACTGCAGTCCCGATGTCCACAAGATTTCAATTTAGTGGAAGCAACGACGAGATGTCAGAAACTTGAGGACCTCACGATGTGAGAGTACACTGGAAGGGCAATGAGGTAGGCTGATATGAGTAAAGTGAAATGTAAGCCACAGAGACAGTTATTGAACTAGATTAAATGTTATATATATATATATAATATCGAATAAAATTCAATAATCGTCTCCATAACGATACCATATATATATACATACATACATACATACATACATACATACATACATACATACATACATACATACATACATATATATATATATATATATATATATATATCGCAATCTCGTCAAATCATGCCCCAATTATAACTATATTCCTAAGCTGAAAGTAGCCCGACTTGGCAGTGAAGGTAAAAATCCAATCTCACCTCATTACTTACAATTGTGCTGTGAAAAAACTGGCACATATTAAGTACAGACGTCGCAGGTGTGGTGCTAGATGAACCGCTTTTCGCGGTGAGGCCTCCCACCGTTAGGGCTCGGTGAGCCGTGATGGCTCACTAGGTAAGATGGTTGCTTTTCACGACTTCAGCCTCTGGGTCGTGGGTTCAAATCCTGTGGTAAGTGATACTTTATAGCTGCTGCAAGCGGTGGTGCGAGCCGTAAAGGCTCTTCTGTCGCTATACAAAAGAAGCCGTTGAATCAGCTCGTATTATATTTTTAGGGCAGCGTCAAATTTTCCTCAAACTGTTTAGGTGGGTTTCATCATTGCTTAGCCCAGGAAATTCGTATTAATCTAAGTGTGAATTTTGTCAATGCGGGCTGACAGGAAATTCAGTGAATAGGATTCATAATAAGGCTTAGAAAGGCCATGTAGAACTGGACATCGTCATTGCAGAAATGAAAGGCAAGATTTTCGGCCACGACATCGGCCAGAGGAAAAGTTTACATGAAGAAATGAAGGGGCACTAGACCGAACTCCGAGGATACTCATACTGTAAGGGCTCCATTACTGACCGGCAGCCCAGATTAAAATCCCTGCCCCGGCACTGGCTAACCGTAAATTCTTATTAAAACTTAACAGAAAGATCTGATGAATTCAAGAAGAACCACGGGGCAAGATCTAGAGGACAAGTGATCTTTTTATCTTGGAAGATGATCTGAGCGATTTGTTCAATAGAGACGTAGGCAAAGAAGCTGAGATCAGTGAAGCAGTGGGATGAGGGACTGCAGTTCGGTAGGGACGACAAGGAGGGAACCGAGTCCATGATTCGTTCTATCCGACTTCCGAAGATTTTGGAGAGTCAAAGCAATACTATGTCCCGTTGTGATCACTAGGCATCATTCTTGTGTGTGAGCAGTTTAAAATAAAGTTTATATTGGACATTATCATTCCTAGGTTATTAGTTCGTGATTCCACAACTTGTCTCTAAAATTTGGACCTGCCTCTAGCAAAAATGAGTCGATACGACCTATAATAATCCTCAAACGCACGGCAGTAGAGAGTAAATCCCCGTTTTTGTCTACCTTTCAATGCATACGGTATAATTCCTTAGTTTTATATGTCTGCATTAAGCCAAAGGGCTTATTGATGAGGACGGAACTGTATGCTATGCGCGAGAGGTCTACTTATCAAGATCACGGACGTTCGCTAGTTTTGCTTTGGAACATTGCCTGATGGAGCTTAAGGCGGTAGAAGAGTCAAGTTGAATGGCAGAGAATGAAAGCTTGCTTAGAGTAACATCTGAGTCCAGAGACTCTAGGTTTTGTGCATCTCCAGCTGTAAGTCCACAAACCCATAACGACTAAGTGGGGTGTTACAAAGGAGAAATTTCTATAGCTGACTCAAAACCTAATCAAATTTTGGTGTGCTGCTATTAATAACGGTCAACCGAAGCATTCGCGGAACATTCTGTAACAAAACCGCAGTGGCCAAGAAATCCAACTACATGCAAGCCACAGCAGGCCTATTTATGCCCGATTTCCACTAGGTCACCGACATAGGACTGCCGGATGCAATAACCAGGTATGAGCTGCATGCCATCAGTGTTCATGCCTAGAGTGGCTCCAACTTCGCGATACCTATAAGAGTAGCAGTTGGTAAATAAATATGTAACTCATTTGCATAGCATCTTAAGTGAAATCAATCTCTGTCTAGGTGCTTTATATATGCCGCAGTGCTCGAGTCCACTACCTCAGTCGTTGAAGGTGAGTACTTTACCCCTGGGCCAAAACGAGTTTAAGGGAGTAGGTTAGGCGCGATAGGAGACACAGAAGTGAATTTATTGCACTACTTATTGCACTTCGTAATGACAGACTCGTATTTCTTTGATTTTTTTCTTGTTTTATTAAGACATCGACGTTCAGTCTGAGAACGAGACGCGTATCGCTTGATTTCCACGATCTCAAAAATAGCAGCAGAATAATAGAGATAAGGGAACGCTAAATTAACGGATCAAATTCAAACGAAGTGGCTTATGGTTTCGTCCTAGCAATCGGCTCAGTAAGTGTGTGACAATTCAGCAGCTCGTGAAGACAATCGCTTCTGCTACTCGCATCTGCTCTCTCTTTCTCTTTCTCTCATAACTTATGTTTCCCTCTCTTCCTCTATATTTCTCTTTTTCTCTCATTAAATGTCTCACTCACTCTCAGAATTGATGTCTCATAACTGCTACCCCGGCAATGGGAGGTCTACCATTATCTTCGAAGCGGGCAACCAAGCCCGTCGCGGTTCGTTTACTGCTGAGGGACTTGCACTTTGCAAAAGTTACGCTATATTTGATAGGGCGAATCTCTAATGAGGTCGGGAAGTAAAGCTCGCTCGCACACAAATACTTGGTCAGCCGCAAGCGTGATTTTGGTTTCGAGAAATGGTGATTAAAGTGTGACACATCGCCTGCGGGTGAATTAAGAGCTAGAGCGACGAGCTACTTCTCAGATGGCTAAACCGAGCTGGGCAGCTTTTGTTAGCCAGTCAAAACAAACAATGAATCAACCGTAAGTCAAATGGCCAGTGGGAGTAGCTATCGGTTGGCGCGGCAGCTCGTGGCGGCTAGCCAAGTGTTTGGTCACAGCTGAGGGCTTACACAGGTAGGTAATCTGACAGTCCGTTGTCTTCTTGCAAGGTGGTTGACCCAGACCATGAGGAGAGTCGAGTATTCTGCCAGGCCACTCTTTCAATATGGCCTCGCTGCGTTCCGAGCTGGTTGGTTGGTTGGCAACAGCAATTAGCACACCAACCGTCTGCACCTGGTAAAGTGTCCCGAGGGAACAACGATGCTCATCGGTCGTAGCCGGTTCGTACTCTGGCTTGACTTTGCACAGAGCTCTCCCAACGCTTGCAGAGCAGCTGGGAAGGTTATAGGTTAGCTGGGAAGGTTATAGGTTAGCGGTGGCGGCGGCAGCACTCAATGAGTGGTCTGTGAGGCCTTTTCAAGTACTGTTTGTCTAACTCGGCCGGCGCACATCGCTGATACGACCAGTAGCGTGCACGGATTCGCTGCCTCCTGCGGTGGCTATGAGCGCCTACTCGCCACTGCAGGTGATGCAGCTCGCGAGAGTGTACCAGCACCTACTTTGAAGGTTGGCAATAAAAAAAGCACAACTAAATATACGGCGTGAATATCGGGGGGGGGAGGCGAAGGAGGAGGAGGTGGAGGAGGAGGAGGAGGAGGAGGAGGAGGAGGAGGAGGAGGAGGAGGAGGAGGAGGAGGAGGAGGAGGAGGAGGAGGAGGAGGAGGAGGAGGAGGAGGAGGAGGGGAAGGAGGGGAGGAGGAGGGGGGGGAGGGGGAGGAGGAGGAGGAGGAGGAGGAGGAGGAGGAGGAGGAGGAGGAGGAGGAGGAGGAGGAGGAGGAGGAGGAGGAGGAGGAGGAGGAGGAGGAGGAGGAGGAGGAGGAGGAGGAGGAGGAGGAGGAGGAGGAGGAGGAGGAGGAGGAGGAGGAGGAGGAGGAGGAGAGGAGGAGGAGGAGGAGGAGGATGAGGAGGAGGAGGAGGAGGAGGAGGAGGAGGAGGAGGAGGAGGAGAGGAGGAGGGAGGAGGAGGAGGAGGAGGAGGAGGAGGAGGAGGAGGAGGAGGGAGGAGAGGAGGACGAGGAGGAGGAGGAGGAGGAGGAGGAGGAGGAGGAGGAGGAGGAGGAGGAGGAGGAGGAGGAGGAGGAGGAGGAGAGAGGAGGAGAGGAGAGGAGGAGGAGGAGGAGGAGGAGGAGGAGGAGGAGGAGGAGGAGGAGGAGAGGAGGGAGGAGGAGGAGGAGGAGGAGGAGGAGGAGGGAGGAGGAGGAGGAGGAGGAGGAGGAGGAGGAGGAGGAGGAGGAGGAGGAGGAGGAGGAGGAGGAGGAGGAGGAGGAGGAGGAGGAGGAGGAGGAGGAGGAGGAGGAGGAGGAGGAGGAGGAGGAGGAGGAGAAGCATATATCTGTCAACGCCTTTTGCATACGCTATAAAAGAAGTTGCACAGTTTCGCGTAAAGTAAGCACGCAAACAAAAGAAAAACTGCAAGAAATCCGACGTGTTACAGAAAAAAATCAGGCAATGCAATCTGAAGTGCGATAAACTAACCACGGGCTAGCGCTGCAAACACTTTTCAAGCGAGCACCGGGTCAGTGTTGCCTGGCAACAAGTAAATCCGGAGCCGTGTGTCAGACGATTGGTGTGATTTAGGAATTTGACCCAGGCGGCCTTCAAAGGTATTCGAGCCCGACCGATGGCCCGACACACCAACAATTGCCATAACAACGTGCCACTATCTTGCTGTCGATCGCGATAAACTAAGCTAAAGATCGACGAGCCGCACAGTCCGTGCAAAGGCGCAAGTGAGCGCCTTCCGAAGCGAAGCGAAGCCGGATTTCTCTGTGATTTATGGCTCGCTAGAATAGGCTAGTGCGTGCATTCATTCGCGGGTGCGTGTGCCCGCACGTGTTCGAAAGAAGCCTGATTTGGCCTGCAGTGGTATTTTCAATACCACAAACACCGTTTTAAGAATATTTAGTGGCGGTTCAAATTTTGAGAGAGGAACGCACAAAACGAGCAACGACGAAGAATGCCGGCGGACAATCGAGGTCCCTGAGCTGGGAAAGTGAGGCGTTTGAGAAGTCGAAGTGCTAGATTTCTTGCGAAGAAGCCTTGGAATGAAAGTGATTTCATATAGCCACCCATACCATGAATGTGCACTTATTGTAGTGACTATACATTGAAGGAGTATTGGTGCTCTAACAGCTCGCTATTTTACGGGCTCGTGAAGTATGATTACATTCGGATTCCGTACTGAGTTCACGCTGGCAGGCTTTCGAAAATGCTTTGTGGCGGCTTTTAACACAAATCGCTGGTGAAATTCAGCTCATTCATCCGAAATCCGGATGCCTTGTTTTCATAAAAGAATCTCCTTCTCCAGTTGACCTCGTACCGCAAGCACTAGCTTCGCCGAGCGTCATGTATGTAAGTACAACTGAATTCCATTTCAAAAGAGCTTCATAATTGCACATTTACTATGCAGATTAAGTTTTATTGACACAATTAAGCTTGCGATATAGTACTGCAGGCTTAGCTTTGCTAACGACCCGTATTTGAATCATTTCGTGCTTAATTTATATATATAGACTAAACTTATTGCACGTTTGACTGTGCCCTAAGCCTCGCTGTGTCAATGCCCTTGTAAATTTGTGCAGTATAAATGTGTATATAGGTATACAAATAGTATACATATGTGCTAGTAAATTTGTATTGGACATATGAACAGTATATTGTGTGCACGTAAGCCTGTGCATGCCTTGGTACTTTATTCTCCGTTTATAGCATGGGTAAAGTGCGTAGAAAGAGACTTAGTTCTCCGAAAGCTCTATAAGCATGTATTATCATCATTATTATTTATATTATTACGTTGTTTTATTATTCCGGTAGTGTTTTCCACATATATCACCATAACGCTGCATAGTTTGGTTCGCAGCATCTACCATTTCTGAGAGCTTGAAATACGTTAATTATCGTGATGCGTGTGCAGTTTCCCGGCTGTATGTATGTATGCATGTATCTCCGTCTGTAACTCCACAAAGCCATAAAGACTATGTGGGTGTTACGCAGGAGAGTTTTGTATAGCGCACTCACAGCCTAAGCGGCTTTCGGTACGCATTCGGTGGCCAATAGACTTTACCTCACGCAACAAAGAGAAAGTGGAAAGCGTAGTAGAGTCAGCAGAGCACTTGAGGTAGTGAGTAGCATGGAAGTAGCAGCTCAGGACCACTGAAAAGGATGTGGCAGCAGAGAATAGTTGTCAGTGCGTAAAAACTGTGGATGTGAGTTCCACAGTCTAGGACCTTCAGAGCTAAAGATTCAGTCGCCAACGGGCTGTAAGCGGAGGAATGGAACAACTAATTTATTGTCCACACAAGACCTGAGGGCGCGAAGAGGCTGAAACTGGTGCAGTAGTTCAGCTAGGTACGAAGGAGCCAAGCCATGGTGGGCCTTGTGGGTCAGCGTAAGAACTTTGCTCTGGATCCGTTGCTCAACCGGCATCCATCCTGGCTCTTTTAGTAAAGGAGGCTCGTGCTTAGACTTCGGGGACTTGGAGACCAGTCTTGCAGCCATATTCATAGCCAACTGCAGTGGCCTAGTCGCGTGAACGCACGTGAGTAAATATGCTTACTCATTCAAACCCCATCTGGACGCAGGTATCTTTATGCAGTTTGGAATACGAGCACAATTCAGTCGTACAATGGCTACGCTCCAAGTAAAATGCTTACAATACGTGCATCTCCGTAGAAATTCCGCACAGCCAGGATCGTGGGCTCTACGCAGGGGAGAATTATGGCACGCAGTACGGTATGAGCTCGCGTCACTTCCACTCAGTGGCAGATGAAGAATAGCCCGCCGAGAGGATTCGTGCGTGAGACGACTTCTCAGTAGCTCTCTCAGCCTATTTCCTCCGCTGCCAAGTCGGCCCGAATTTCACTTATGGAACTTTGGCGCAATGATGGCCCGCTCACGTAAGCCCGTAGAAAAGCTAAAAAAAACTTCTAGCTTTTCTGATATTCCGTCTGGGATTTGTGCAATTAATATTACTAGGAACTCCTGGCCTGTGCCGCTAATCATCGGTGAGCCGCAATGGCTCACTAGGTAAGGCGGTTGCTTTTCATGACCTTGGCCCCGAGGTCGTGGGTTCGAATCCTGTGGTGGGTGATCCTTTATCGCCGCTGCAAGCGGTGGTGATAGCCGTCAAGGCTCTCCTGTCGCTTTACAAAAAGAGGCTTCTAAATCAGCTTGTATTCATTTATTTATTTATCTGCACGCGGTGCAAAACTGAGCCGCTCATCTGCTCAGTCGGCGGCGGAGGCGGCGTAGCTGCCTCATCAGCCCGCATCATCTCTCTGAGCTTCGCTGGCTACGCATCAAGCTCCGAGCGTCGATTTTGAAAATCCTCAGCCTGGCTTGCTGGTCATTTCGCTCGATTGCATCGGCGAGCACCTGTTATTGATCTCTTCGCTCTTCCAGCGGGCTCTCGCACGATCCTCTCCTCGTTATCAGATCAGATCTCGCCGTCCATCTAAATTAAATTAAATTCTTTATTAAATTAATTAATTAATTAATTAAAATCTTTCGGTAAATTAAAATCTAAATTGAAATCTTTCGGTAATCAAGCTTTCAGCTCGCACGCACCGAGATTTTGAGCTCGCAGTCGGGTATGGTCACCGTCCTGAATAACCACGCATCCTATAAGATTTCAGCTGCAGACCGTATGCCCTGATGAGCTTTCCCTCACTGGCCCAGTGAAATTTTCTTTTCCTGCTAACGAGTTCCTCGCTAGCGCACCTGTGCATTATCAAGTGCATGCTACTAGCCGTATGTTTTACTTACCAGTGGCGATTGATGTCTTTAAGTTTGCTCTATCGTGCTCGCCTATGCATGATACTTGTACTGACTCTTCCGCAGCCAGCTGTAAAGCGCTTTGACGGAGACCATTTATTTTCACTCGGACATTCTAAAAGCGAGCTGTTATTATTAATATTATTACAATTAATAGTAATGCACGGGAATAAAAATTTAAATGACCAGCTAATGCTAGCCTGAATGTCTGACCATCTGACGATATGGGTAAGAAACTGATCATACGAGTCAGCCGCTTTGCTATAATCATGGTTGATGTCTAATGGTTGTATACGCTCTTTCCCGGCTGTAATTATGAATTCGTTTACCCCAATTTGTGCAACGGCTCTTTTTTAACGCAGAACTACACGCCAATTCCTCGGAGGTAATGCAAACTTTAACCACAACTTTCGACCCTGGATACTATGGTAGCATCATCCATCCTTCTCTGTCCAACGTAAGTGTCAGCCTACACGCACGGGATATGTGGGAACGGTTTCACTCATATGGAACAGAGATGATAGTAACAAAAATCGGCAGGTAAGCTGAATTTTCATTTACATCTACCTCAGCGTTGAAGTATTTTGTGCAGAAAAATCTGCACAGTGCTGCTTTTTCGTAGCAGCTTTCTTTTGCGACAACACTGGTGACGCTCCTACAGTTTTTCAGTGTTAAAGGTTGTTTCTTAATAACACTGGGGATAATACTATAATTGATTGGTTGTGCAGCACCCTAAGAGAAATCCATCTCCATACAGATGATTCACAAGTCGTCGCAAGAAAATAAATACTGATGTTGCTTGTGATATAAAATACGTCAAGCATGCACATGCAAATATATATCACACTTAGGGCCAGCATGCAATAGAAAACGTAAAGAAACTCCTGAAAAGCGGCTAGTAAGACCTCTGGCTAGTCCTATGCACTTCTTCAGAGAAAACTATGTAAAAAGGTGCTGCATGAGATGAAGTGAATTGTCATAGAGCTCAACACGTGTTAAATATTTTAAAAAGCCCATTGGAGTTTTAGCTGGCAAGTCCTCGTATTGGCATTAACAAAACTACGTCAGTGGCATTACTACTAGAATTAGCAGAGACCTAGTAATTTGAGCTAATACATTTAGACATTATTAGTGCGCCGCCGATGTGTACTATCTGTCATTCGCTTTCAATTGACATGCTGACATGTTAGAGTAGTCGTTGAGGTACACTCTATAGATTTTCCTTAAGGCTAGCCCACTAAGACTAACAAAACTATTGCTAACTGCCTGGCAGAGCCTGCAGCCCAAATCTGCCACTTCAACGATCTAAGCTAATCGGATAGGTATTCTCTCTCTCTCTCTCTCTCTCTCTCTCTCCGTCTCTCTGTCTCCCCCGTCTCTCTGTATTTCTATCAGTGCCTCTTGCCGACTCAGTCTCTATATCTCTTTTAGATGGCGTCTTCTGTCTTATAGTTTTGAATCTAAGCCTGTGTCAATTTCTCTCTCTCTCTCTCTCTCTCTCTGTCGCTTTCACTCTCTCGCTCTCTCACTCTGTCTCTCAGTCTCCCTCTCTGTATCTGCGTCGCTCTCTTTCTCTCTCTCTCTCTGACTCAATCTCTCGATCTCTCTCGGATGGAGTCTTCAGTTTTGCAGCATCGTCTCCACGCCTTTGTCAATCACTCCCTGTCTCAGTCTGTCTCTCCTCTCTCTGAATCACCCGCTATCTCTCTCTCTCCACTCTCTCTCACTCTCTCTCTCTCTCTCTCTCTCTCTCTCTCTCTCTCTCTATTTGCATCTCTGACTAAATTTTTTGATCTCTCTTAGATGGAGTCTTAAGTTTTATCGCGTTGAGTGTAAGCCTGTGTCAATCACTCTCTCACTTTCGTATCCTCATCTCTCTCCCTCTCTGACTTAATCTCTCATTCTCTCGTAGATGAAGTCTTCAGTCTTGTGGCTTTGACACTAAGCCTGTGTCAATCACTCTCTCGTCTTTTCTCAGTCTCTCTCTCTCTCTCTCTCTCTTTCTCTCTCTCTCTCTCTCTCTCTCTCTATCTGCGTCGCTCTCTCGCTCCGATACTCTCTCTCGCTCCGAGTCTCTTTCTCACTCTCTCTCTCTCTCTCTGAATCAATCTCTCGGTCTCTCTTAGACTGAGTCTTCAGTCTTGTAGCTTCGACTTTTAAACGCTACTTTGACTAGAGAGCACTGTCCGAGAGCAGCATGTCTTCCTCGAAGATGCCGGCGTTCAGACAGCTGCAGTCTCACGTGACTTTAATTTGCGTTTGCAGAGGCATGTTTCCGCGTCTGAAGGTCAGCATGAGCGGCCTCGATCCCGAGGCAGAGTACAGCGTAGCCGTCGACTTTGCGCCCGTCGACAGCAAGCGGTACCGTTACACATTTCCCACCTCCAGGTGGACCGTAACCGGTCACGGGGACGTGCAGCTGCCAGGTAATCAGCAACTCGCGTGCGCACGGCTGTTGAGCCCGAGGGCTCGTCTGGGCTGAACGGTGGCCAGGGCTGGGCGACGGTCGTCTGACTGGAGACCCTGCGCCGTGTCCTAAGCCTAGCGAATAGCGCTGAAGTGACAGCTCGGGCCAGAATTCGGCCAAACTTGCACTGGCTGACGCAAGCTAGCAGCCGTTAGAGAAGGCGAAGAACGGATGGAAGTCCGAGCTCCTATTCGAACGATTTCAAGGAGAACCAGTGGTTAGCGTCAAGCACTGGGCGCTCAGGCAGTGACGAAAATCATGTATTGCCGGATATATTAGCTAAGAGCACATGGACTTTCCTGTGCTTCCCCGACGCCGACGTATCGGTAGAAGGCGGTCTTTTCATAGCGCCCAAAAGAGAAATGACTCTCTATTCGGTCGATTTACAACTCCTTCAAAAAAACCAATAAACAAGACCTATTGGAATGCCTGGCATAATGAATGAACAAGTATGCAAAAGCACACTATTATCGTACTTGGGCTATTTTTTTTAAAGCACACCAGAAATAAACACTCAGAACCGCCGGTTAGCTGTGCCGTAGGCTAGCAGAATGTATAAATAACCACGAAAATCGCGCAGGAGAAAAGTCTATTTCACCAGGTCGAAGGGAGGGCTGATTGGAAAGTTCTTTATTCGAAACTCAAAAGATGCAATGTCAATCCAGATGGCGAATACTTTTAGTGAGTACGAACTGAAGGCCCGATCCTCGAAGGCTTGCAATTTAGGGGGGAGACAGCTGGCAGCCGAGAATTGGTAGGTGTGAAAGCACAATGCAAGAGCAAGGTAGTCGGAGAGGTAATCTGCTGAAATCAATGCTAGCGTTCTTTGTGCCAGAGAAGGGAATCGTGAATTCGATTCGACGCTCTAGAGAGAGCTAGTGGTGGTCAGAAATAAGCGGTGTTCTGTGCAGCGACATTGGTAATGTCGGACCAGACCAGCTGCTAAGGATTTCGCCAGTTTCGGACGGGGAAAGCCAAATCTGCATTGATTGAATGAAGTAGTATAGTGGGTTAGAGGTAAAAAAAAAAAGTACATGAACGAGGAGTAAGAAGCAAAAATACAGTAGAAGGAAAAAGACATGACCGAGACAGACAGCCCTTCTCCGTCTCTCTCTTTCTGTCTGTCTCTGTCTCTGTCTCTGCCTCTGTCTCTGTCTCTCTCTCTGTCTCTGTCTCTGCCTCTGTCTCTGTCTGTCTCTGCCTCTGTCTGTCTCTGTCTGTCTCTGTCTGTCTCTGTCCGTCTCTCTCTTTCTGTCTGTCTCTGTCTCTGTCTCTGCCTCTGTCTGTCTCTGTCTGTCTCTGTCTGTCTCTGTCTGTCTGTCTCTGTCTGTCTGTTTCTCTCTCTCAGTCTCTCTCGCCGTATCTCTTGAGATGCAAATACACACTTAGCAAAATTTTCCACACTTAGATTTACATACAGGGTATGCGTATGTATTTAGTTAGGGAACCACTCAGGCGTTTTAAAGAAAAGCGCTTAGAAAGAGATTGAGTCCTCTGAAGGTGCTTTATCAAGTGCATTATTATTATTATTATATAAAAAGGGGGAGACACGAATGAAGACAATTGTAACCATTGACGAGGTCCACCAACACACGTTAACAGATTTTTGGTATAGAAAACTAGTAACAATACTAGGCTAAGTGCAGTCTAAGCAACAGCTTTAAACCGGGGTTGAACATATGAGTCGGAAACCGAAGGTCAGTTCGGACCCGCAGACGATTCACTCCTTCTCCCCTCCCAACTAAATTGTGTAATGTTTACGGAGCACCGGGCCCAGTGACTACAAAAAGCTGACACGGCATTCATCATTCGTAATTTGGGCGGTCGACCCGAGCGACGGCACAATCGCACATACGTACGCGCGAGGGGTCGACTACTCCCTCGCAGGCTCTAGCACAGACTCAAAGACATATGGACCTAGCAGCGGTAAGCCCCATGCGGGGCTTAGCGTCGCCGAGTTGAGTTTTCAAGCCGATAGGAATGATGTTGCAGTCCGATCCGTACTACCGCAGTAATTCAACCTCTATGGTCAAAATAAATGCGTTGGTTCCGACGACTAGAAGACCCACGGACCTCGGTAAGGTCTGTTAAACAGGCCACCGACGAACTCCGGATAGCTGACCTGACTTCTCGACCGCTCACATCCGAAATCAAGGGGAATCGCACCAGTAATGGCAGCTATGTAGGCCAGTGATAGAACCACCGGTGGGCACAACGAGTGCTCGTAAATTGCTTACTTTCGCATTGGCAAACGCACGTGGCCAATACTCTTGAAGATTATTGGCTGCGTACAGCCTATGCAAATATGTATGCTATCCTAGAGACGCGCCGATGGACACGTCCAGCCTACTGCTGTAGCTCTTTCACCTGGAGGCCAGATCAGCAGTGCTGCCGTACTGTTGCCTGATCTCCAAATGTTTCTGTGCCAGCGTTTTTGCTGCCGGTTAGATCCACGAAGCTCTTTACCGCCTGGCGTATTTTTGTTCCTCGCATGATGAAAATTTCTCGGCGGCGATCGGCTGCACAGTGTGGGGGTGCTGCAGAGAGCAGCAGCCCAGCGAAGAAAGGAGCTGTAAGAACAACAGCGGCTGCGTTTGCGAAGACGGACGTCTGGGCGTTCATGCAGGCAGCTGTTGGATGGTCAATAGCGTCGGACTGGCTTGACTTTTGAAATCGCTTAGTGGGAGAAGAGGAGAATGTCCTCACAGGCCGGCGGACTGGCAGAAAGACAGTAGAGCGAGCGATGACGGTAGTCATTCGACCCAAGCATCAATCCGACTGCCCGAGCAGCTGACAGCTGACCCCTGCGGCTGACGTTCTGGGAATTGTATCGTCAGTCGGGGCATCTCGGTAGAAAAACGCCTTGGCTGTTGGATGATCAATAGCGTCGGGTTAGCTTGTCTTTTGAAAGCGCTTAGTGGTAGGAGAGGAGAATGTCCTCACAGGCCGGCGGACTGGCAGAGAGACAGTAGAGCGAGCGAGCGATGACGGTAGTCATTCGACCCAAGCATCAATCCGACTGCCCGAGCAGCTGACAGCTGACCTCTGCGGCTGACGTTCTGGAAATTGTATCGTCAGTCGGGGCATCTCGGTAGAAAAACGCCTAGGCACCGACAACAGCGGGTGCAAGTGCAGTGGGAATCGTTGAGCCGTCTCCGAAATTGCTCTCTCCAAGCTCTTCTTAGCTGAGACGGTATCCACTTGAAAGGAATGCCCACTCAGAATTTTTTCACTCTGTCATAGCAGTGACGCTATCAAAAATGGGGTCTTCTAACGTAACACTGCTGCAATAAAGGCCAATGTTAATGCACTCGACGCCCAGTTCGCATTAAAGCTATTTGGCCGGGTATTTGCTTTTGCTTTGTCAATCCGGTGGGTGCTCCTGTTTTGGCTCAGAAACGGCGTTTCCATTGGCAGAGACCCCGGTTAGATGCGTAGCCTCGTAGGATTCTCTAGCCAGAAGGTGGATATGCACATTTTTACACAGTACAATTGTGCATCAATACAATACAATCAATACAATCCCCTACACAAAGCCCTTCGCATCACAGGCGACAATGTGCTGGTGTTTCTGAGCCAGTTATCGACGAGGAGAAGATTCCTCGTCGTCCTTAGTTGTGTTATATCTAGACGTGTCTCCCCATTAGTACTGTTTAGTTCCTCTATTAATGTGGGCGCATGGGCTGTATTCTATAGTGATGATAAATTAACATGTCATTAATCACGCACTAACATCGAGATAGCCATAGTAATACATTTGTATGGCGTCCTCAGAGAACTTAGTCTCTTACTGGCCACTTTAAATTTGCTGCAAAGAAAGCATGTTTGAATGGTTAGTGGCAGCGTGCTCAACGACAGCAAGCATAGTATGGTTAGAAGTGGCATGCACAGGATCAGCATGCAAATATGGTCAGTGGCAGCATGCACAGTGGTCAGCATGCAAATATGGTCAGTGGCAGCATGCACAGAGTCAACACGCACAGGCATACTAAAGACGAATCACGTGGACCTACTCAATGCTTGGATTGATAGGTGAATTCTTAGGTTTTTTTAAAAGTCGTCAACTCATGGGATGTCGTGACGTAAGTCGGAAGTGAGTTCCAGGTATTAGGAGCATACGAACTGAAGGTACGGTCTCCAAAGGATTTCAGTTGCGTACGAAACGTAGGTATACGATTTGACTCAGAAAGGCGGGCGGCACGTTGCTTATCCCGGTGGGGAGTAGATCTGATAAGTAGTTTAGAGCCAAATAATGAAGGGACCTAAAAGTGAGTGGCAAAACACAGAAGTCGATGCGTTGCTTGACATGGAGCCAGCGAAGGTCGGCTAGAAGTGGCTTGATGTGACATTTGCGACGCTCACAACAGACAGGCCTAGCTGCAGACTAATAATAATGATAGTTCATTTATAGAGGACCCTCAGAGAGCTGAAACTCTCTCAAGGCACGTTAAAGATGCTGCATGTGAAGCCATACCAAATATTTGGTGGTAACATCCGCAAGCAAAAGGCATAGTATAAGCAGAAACTAGCACACGAACGACGAATTACAAAGACCCACCAAATGCTTTAACATGCAGGTGCTTTTTAAGCTTGTTTTTAAATTGGGTCATGTCAGGGGATATTGTGACGTGAGTCGGTAGTGAGTTCTAGGCTTTGGGAGCATAGAAACTACAGGCGCGGTGTCAAATAGTTTTGAGATTCGTCTGAGGCACGGCTAAACGATTTGAGTCAGGACATCGAGTTGTTAGATTCTTTGCCTGGCGGAGGTGTAATTCTGATAGGCGCTGACAGAGAATGAGGGGACCTAAAAGTAAGTGAGAGAATCTTGAAGTTGATTCGCGGCTTGTATCGAAGCCAGTGCAGGTTGGCGAGAAGTGGTGCGATGTGGCAACTGCGACGCTCACGAGAGATGAGCCTAGCTGCAGAGTTTTCCACCAAACTTTAAGCGCCTGATTGCACACGCAGGGAGACCAGCAAGCGGCGAGTTACAGAAGTCAAGACGGGATGTCACAAATGCATGGACAGATTTGGAAGTGGTATCCTTGTCTAAGCAAGCCAAATTTACTGCAATGCCATGTTGAGTTTTGCACCAATTGTAAGCACCAGTTGAAATTCGGATAGATAGTTGATACGAAAACGTAGGTAACTATTTATAGCAGAGAGACGACAGCAGTGTAAGCCGCAAAAAGTCAGGGACGGACGGGAAGGTTTGAGAGCAGGAGAAATTCATCTGTTTTGGATTTTTTTCAAGGCAATGTTAATGATGAATTAACGTACTGTCCGAATAGCTCTGGGAGAACTAGATCAATTTCAAGAAACTTTAAACGTACTGCAATAGGAGTTTATTAATCAGAATAACTGTGGTGGTAACATTCTGAGCAATTGTAGCAAGATTAAGCACACGAGTGACGGTTCACAAGCACGGAGCGAATGCCGGAAGATAAATAGAGGTGCCTTTATGTGCTACTTTCCGAACTAGCTTCTAGCCGGAGTCAGTCTGAAATTACAGCGAAACAAGTGTCACGGTCAGAGTCCATGAAAGAATTCAAGTTTTCGCTGCACGCGTCGCCGTTGATCTAGGAAAACCAGTCAGTCATCGTAGACTGCTCACGACGCGGCCAGGTGTGGTCCGGTTTCCTAATGGCTGCGACCGCGGTCGCCGAGCAAAAAAGTCCGGCCGATGGTCATTGAATGATGAGCTCAGGCTGATTTTTTCCAAGCCGACGAGCGGCCAAGCGTTATACAAGTGCGTCCACCCGACGCCGAGTGCAGAGCGGCTTTCGGGAGCGGCTTTCGATGGCGCAGCCTGCAAAGCGATGTGCCGTATGCGATCGGATGTGGAGCGCTCGCTGCGGGCTGAGCGAGCGCGCGTGCCGCGCGAAATAACTTGGATCCGGTTACTCGCCGGTTTTGTCTGCATTCGTCTGCATTCGTCTGCTCGGCTGTCCACTCTTACGCCAGTGCCCCGTCCGCTTTCAGCTCACCATTCTAAGGCAATGAATGGTCAGCTGCTGATACACTAGTATGGTCAACTGCATCCATGCGGCCAAGACCGAATACCTCAAGGTCAAGGTCTCGAGGTCTGTCTAGTGGCGGAACAGCTTCGCCGTTAACTTTTTAAAGCTGTTTTGACGGCCTCATTTGTGTGGCGGCAAAAGTGCCTTCGCCGCTATCGCCACCGTTTGCAGAGGAAAATATTGGATCATCACCCACTGTAGGACTCGAACCCACTACCTAGATCGTGAAGAGTGAGCACCTTACCTCCTGAGCTAGGACAGGCAAACGGTGGCCATGAAGGCGTCCGAGGTGTAGCGGTTAGAACAATTTTGGTCGACGTTGGTGTGAGAGCTCTTTGGTTAGCAGTGCATTTAGCACAGCGAGCAAAAAGCTCGAGCTTAACAACCTCGTTGTGGTTTTAACGGTCGGTCCCGTTGGAGTTAAAAGAATACTAGCTGATTTAACAGCCTCTTTTGTATCACGGTTACAGAAGAGAACTTAGGGCTACCACCACTGCATGCAGCAGTAATAAAGGATCGCCCACTGCGGAGTTTGAACCCACGACCTGGCAACGGAGGTCGTGAGAAGCAGCCACCTTACTTAGCAAGCCATCGCGGCTCTGCGGCTGCAAATGAATGAGGCTGCTGAATCAGCAGACTTTTATGTATTTTTTGTATGTACTTCGCTCCTCAGGGAAAGCTTTCCGGGGGGGGGGTCGGGAAAAACCAGAGTCATCGGAAACGCAACGTATTGTTAATACAGAAAACAACGCCGCATTCGTTTATGGCCGCGAGAGAAAAATCCCATTCTGAGCGCCTACGTGGCCAAGAATGCTAGCGTAGCGTGTTTTTAAGGCAAGTTCTCCAGGCAAATAGATAGTAGCTGCGGACGCAGATAGAGACGCGTCGCTGGGCAAAGCTGAGCTGGAACTAGCGGACCATCCTGGATTGTACGGCGTTCTTATAATCATGTAGCTTATAATAATAATAATAATAATAATAATGCACTTGATAAAGCGCCCTCAGAGAACTCAATCTCTTTCTAGGCGCTTTACATTTGCTGGCGTATAAGCTACAGTAGGTCGTCGTGATCTGACATTCGATCTGAGAGAGAGAGAGAGAGAGAGAGAGAGAGAGAGAGAGAGAGAGAGAGAGAGAGAGAGAGAGAGAGAGAGAGAGAGAGAGAGTGAGAGCGAGAGAGCTGCAAGCTGAAAGAGTTTCGTCCTGGTGAGTAGAGCACTTGAGAGGTCTAAGCAGAGATACAATGTCCCAACTTGTGTCCGTTACTTTTATCCAAGCAAGTGCCAGTACTGAGTGCGGCTGAGACCATTCGTCTCCGTACTAATACAGTGCCACTCAGCCTCGACTAATGTCGGCAGGCGTTTCGCTGTCGAGCGGCTTCCTGCTCTTTCGGGTACAATTTAGGCCCTTGAGTTGCATTATTTCATGTTATATCTACATAATTTTGTAAAAGGGTAATTTTAACCGACTTCTCGTGCGACTCATCATTTCTTTTCAGCACAGAGATTCCCCTCTTCTCTTGGCCTCGCGATAAGTTGCTCGTACAGCACTCTAAGGTTACGAATAAGGTCAAGGCTGATTCAACATCCTCGTTCGTACAGCGGCAGAATAGTCTTAACGGCTATAATCGCAGCTTGCAGCGGGAAATAAGGGAGTCGCCTGCTTCAGGACGCGAACTCCACGATCTGGGTCTTGAAGGGCGAGCACCCTACTCATGGGCACTTGATAACTTATTGCAAGAGAAACATTCACCACGACGTAATGGCAAGACAGCTTAGCGCCAAACGTGGCCCGCTAGCGGTTCCAGCGAGTCTCGCTTTCAGACGCGCCCTTTTTTCCATTCTTCCACATCGCATTGTAACCCACGCACGGCAGTTCTTACGCATGCGCCCGCCGCAATGGCAGGCGCCAGTGGGCGTTTCTCCACGTCGCTGCATCTAGCGGCGTCGGCCTCCGCGAGACGCGCGGCTCCTACTCGCAAGAACTAGCGCGACGGGGCGACGGGGGCGATGCGCTCGCGCACTCGTGCTCGAGCTACGTCGGGTAGCAGCAGGATTCGACGCGTCTTGCTCGACCGAGAACGAACCGGACGGGCGCATCATAACGGAAGTGTCGCGCGCGCTCACGCACCGAACGGAGCGCCGGGTTTACTGCGGCGGCGCTGAAGAGGCAGCCTCAGCTTTGGCAGCGCGCTCCCAAGCGGCGAGGAAGGCGCTCAGCAGGTGGCGCCTCCTTGGTCATCTCGCGCCGCCGCCGGCCGTCGCCGCTCCGCCCGCGTCCTTGCCGCCGAGCTCGCAGCGACCGTCGATCAGGGACGAGCGAATGCGTCGCCGGCCAGAAGCGATTTCGCTTTGTGGCCAGTCGATGTGCCGGTGCTGCCTCAGCGTTAATTAGGGTCAGCGCTGACACTTGGCGGTGGTAGCTGCGGCAGCTGGGTGGTAAAGGTGGCAGCCGCGCTGGTTGGCAGTGGGGGCGAGTGCGTCGAGAGCCGGGTGGGCGTGGTGCTCTCGAGTGCTGCTCGGCACTCCCCCCCCCCGCCGCGTCAACGAGCGGCCGCGACCCAAAACAGTGACGCATGCATTCCGGCTGCGGGGCGCGCCGGCAAGTCGGCGCGCCGTCCGCGCCGACTCCGTCGTAGCGTGCAGCGTCAGCATCCGGCGGAGCCTGCCCGGCTCCATTGCGAAGGCTTGCTGGTCTCCAAAGAGGCAGCACGTGCTCAGTCGGTGCTGCACTTCCGCGAGGTGAGGCGAGCGACGCCGAGCTCGAAGCTTAGGCCGATTGCCGGCAGTGTTGCTTGGGATTAAAAAAGTAACGAAGCTACGGGTCGACTCACGCTTACTGTAATGCAATGTAATGTATTGTTTTCCCGTCTCCAATTCCACAGCACCTTGAAGACTAACCGAGTGCTACGCAGGAGAGCTCTAATGCGCACTCGAAGCCTACGCGGCTTTCGGTAAGCATGCGGCAGCCAGCAGACTTCAACTCACGCAACAAAGAAAAAGCAAGAAACGCAGCCAAGTCAGGAGAGCAGTTGAGGTAGTGAGTAGCATGGAAGTAGCAGCTCAGGACGGCTACAAAAAATGTTACTCAGTCGGCAGTAGGAGAGTCGAGTTCCACAGTCGAGGACCTGCAGAGCAAAAGCTTCTGTCGCCAAAGGTACTTGACCGCCACAATACGCGGGAGACTCAATACCTCGCGCCATACAATGCTCAGTCAAATATAAAGTACAGTACAACACAATACAATAAACGTTGACTGAACTCGGTCAGATCGCGACTTTAAGAACGGCAGACTGTGGTTCTCAGTCCCTCATAAGATGATCGTAATTAATAGTGATGAATGTGACCGATTCTGACCAAGGCAGTCACGTTAATGTCACCATTACTACACGTAGTGTCAGTCAGCGGCAGAGCCACGGGAGGCGGCCATTTGACCCCTCCGCCATTTGGCAGTGATCTGGCCCGCGCCCGGATTCCTACGCTGCTGCCAACCGTCACAAGCGACGATATGATCTCTTAATTCCACTCTCTGAGCAACCACCGAGCTCGCGCCGAATGAGCACTGAGTTTTTTCACTTTTCTTTTGGTTTAGCCCCGTCTGGCCTGCATCTTCACGAAAAGGATGGCTCCACGACTGGTAACAGTTCTCGCAGGGGGAAGAGCGGTCTAGGTTTAATAACTTTTTGCCTCTGCCGCCCCGGAAAAAGGGTCTCGGTGCTCCACAAGCTGTTCAGCAATGCACTTCTCCAGAATCTTATACAATGATGAAACAAAAAAGAACCGGGTGTCATTCGCTAAATGGCCGAGTCCGATTCAGACTTATGGTATGTATCCGTTATATTTATTTGCATCCGTAGGTATCCGTATTTATATCCGTACGCATCCGACATATTCATCCGTCATATTTATTTAACGGGTATTTCATTAATCCAACGAACATTTAAAGCCGCAAGCTTGCCGTGCAGGGGAGTATAATAGCTGGGGAGGGGGCGGGGTTCAGCGAAGAGGATGCTTTCCTAACCTCTGACCTGCTTTCCTCGCTGCACGTTGCTGGCCTATCAGACTTTAGTCTTGTTGCCTGCAGAGCGATTCTCGTTGGCAGACGGCAGCAGGCGGCTAGATGACAAACTGAGCAGCTCCCCTCGCAGTTTGATTGACATTGCCCGCCGTGAATACTTGACGCGTAGCCAGGCGATCGTTGCCACCGTTCCCCGTCTCTCTCCATTTAAAGCTTTCGAGCAGCGGCGGCTAAAAAACGTCCTATCCAAGCGAAGTTTGGAGCACAAAGAGCTCGTTGTTTTTGATTCTCAGGCTAAACCGAGTGGTCCCGAGCCGGTGAGAGTTTAGAGCTGCGGCTCGACGGCTTAGCCGGGCACTATTCAAAGTCGGAGAGCTGCTTAAGCCAATGTTAACACCTAGCCTTCCAGCTTCGTAGGACTCAATAGCGAGTAGGGCAACCCTTTACTCTGATGCTATAGCATTAGGCCCGCGTGTAAAATCGCTCCGCGCTTAAGCCGGGCTCGTCGGAAAGGACAGATTATGCTTAGTCCAGAATTACACTGGAGCAGCACGATTGTATAGCATCTAGTGATGACAAGCCTCAGTAAGACCTCGGTGGGCGTTGCTGTAGGCTTTTCTGGGCCGAAGGTCATGGTGGTGACCTGGTCTTTGGGCACATTGCAGACCAGCTGATCCAGGAGCACCAAAGCGTATCGCTTACTAGATGTTTTTACTAGCTCTACCGTCACAATCTACAGCTTTAGCCTCATTAGTATCTTAAGGATGTATATCATCTCTCAAATTGTAAGAACTACTGAACCGTACTCTTCGACGGCTGTATCCATGACTCTGGTACTACATATGAAATGCACTGACTTCAGTGCTTCAGACCAGCTGATCCAGGATCAGCTGGTCTGCAATGTGCTATCATGATCCAGGATCAGCTGGTCTTCAGTGCTACATGCTCGCTGACTGAGGAATAATGTCAGCGTTTATATTCTAATATATAATATCTAATATATAACTAATGTTTCAAGCTGGTAGAAGCGATGTGCCACGATCGCACTCGATGACTCTCAGCCTAGGTTTACATCCGGGGAATGATGTAGAGCTGTTCAGTTAATGACTTCTATAGCTGTGTGTGATCACGGATACCACTCGGTCTGGTTCTCGTAGACTGAGGATTGAGACCGTCCTGCAACCACAAAACATCAAAGTTTAAAACGTAAATAAGACTAAACTTGTCACATCGATAGGCTAATGGTTGGTTCTGATGTAGATCATGCTCGCTAGAGCACACAGATTTGAGTACGTCACAGGTACTTAACCTTAGCAGAGGGAAACCTCACATAAGTTTATATAATCTATATGGAAGTAGGCTACTATTAGAATACGCGGTCAATAATAATATTATTATTAATAAAATTACTTGGTGCCATCAGAGAACTAAACTTTTTTCTAGGACTTGTACGTAAGCGGTTAAGGAAGCATGACAATATGGTTAGCGAAAACATTAATAGCGTCAGAAAGCATATGCACTTAAAGGATAATTTTCAATATTTTCAAGAATAATCAAGTCAGGGGATGTAGTGAAATCAGTCAGGTGCGAGTTCCAGGCTTTGGAAGCAAGGGAACTGAAGGCACGGTCTCCAAAGCATTTCATGTTAGTGCGAGAAACAGCAGGAAGACTTGAGTCAGAAGAGTGGGGGCTACGATACCTATTCTTATTGGAAAGTAGTCCGATAGGTAGGGTGGAGCCAGAGAATGCTGCCACTAACCACATTTGCATGCTGACCCTGTGCATGTCACCCCAAACCATGTTATTCATTTTGTTTTTTTTTCAAGCATGATTTTACTTACCATTCAATTGCATTTCCCTTTGCAGCAAATGTAAATCACCTAGAAAGAGATTAAGTTCTCTGAGGGCGCTTTATCAAGTACATTATTATTATTATAAAAGTGAGCGACAAAATAATCTCGAAGTTGATGCGCTGCTTGATGGGGAATCCAGTGCAGGTTTACGAGAAGTGGTGCATTGAGGCAACTGCAACGCTCACGACAAACAAACTATTTGGGGCGTTTAGCACAAAATGTATGAGCGTAATTGGACAGGCCCGAAGACCGGCAGGTAGTGAGTATCATACGGTAAGACAGGCTATCGCGAATACATTTTAATAAGTTGGATATAGTATCCCTGTCTCAGCAGGCTCAATTTCTTGCAATGCTACGTGCGATTGTTTGGTGACCGTGTGAATTCGGTGCTTCGCTGTGCTGGCTCACTAGGTAAGGCCGTTGCTTTTCAAGACCTTGGTCTCGAGGGCATGGTTTCGAATCCTGTGGTAAGCTATCCTTAATTGCCGCTGCAAGCGGTGGTGATGGCCTTTAAGGCTCTTCTGCTTCTAAGCAAAAGAGACCGTTCGATCAGCTAGCATTTTCTTTCATTTCCCACAGCATCAACATACCGTAGTCACTTGTAGGTCTAAATGAATTCAAATAAGCTGAAATGACCGGTCTCCTCTGATTTCGGGCGTTCTCGAATCAACTAGTGATGACAACGCAACGACGTCTGCAATCTGCAATCCTAGCTCTATAAATATATTCAGACAGCTTGTGGCTTTTGGAATCCAGATTGGTTTTAAAATACCAAGGACTGTCAACGAATGCCCATCTTTCTTTACCACGGTATGGGGCAGTACTAGAAACGTTGATAAGGCTGCCAATTTGACCCGCGTCTCGTCCGATGAAGCCTTGCAAGCTGCAAGCTCATCTATTGTGAAAAAGTGCCTAATTAAATAGCAAATGGCATTAAAAACCTCATGGCCATTTAAAAGAACGCTGGTTATGCCTAACAGGTCGCAGCCTAAAAGATCACAGCATAAGTCTGCTTGTGGGCGTATTGGGTGCTTCGACAACTAGCTTACAACACCTGTCTTTTATGTATTAATATTGAGCGCATCTTAAATATGACCTGATCTTTTCAGCATCTGAATTCCCACGGTGAGCCGTAATGGCACCCTAGGTAAGGCGCTTGCTTTTCACGACCTTGTGCCGAGGTCTCGGGTTCGAATCCTGCGGCTAGTGATCCTTTGTTGTCACTGCAAGCGGTGGCGATAGCCGTAAATGCTCGTTTGTAACTATAAAAAAAGCTGTTTAATCAGCTAGTATTTTTGTTATGATCTGCGGCCGCAGAATATTTGAGCAAGAAATCTATTCTTAACGACTGGATCCATCATGGACCTTTCCTGGGATTGCAGCCCAGACAGTCGTATGTCAATTACTTCAATCCGGGAAAGTCAAACGAATCGTTTCGTCATAGCTAAAACTTTTCAAGAATTGCCAATAGCGGCAGTAGCACTGAAAGCAGAGAAAGCAGCGGAAGCAGCATTTACATTTACCTTGTCACCTGCAGCTGCAGCTGCTGGGGTACGGGCAGTTGCCATGGCTGCCGTCGGAGTGGGCGTTGATGTTCACGAGACTCTTCGCACGTTCCTTTTCAGCACGATGGCACGTTCACCCAGGCTCACCTTCTAAGGGTATGGTCTGGATGAGTGAAGTAATATCATTCGACAGACTGAAGATAACTAATAGTAACAGCGATCAGAACGGCTATGTAAGTTACTTAGTATGGCTGAACAAATGATGTCACGTTCTTTCTTACAGAGACCACAGTGAGCAACACCATTTATGTGAATGCTCGCTCGTGGGCGTGCGTACAGTATTTGAATTGTTTGGTGAAAATGAATTTGCTCCTGTTAGTGTATTTTGAGATATTTAGGAACTCTGATGGTTCTCAAGAGGCAGTTCGCAGCTTCGACCACGCTGGGCTGGTTTGGCCAAGTGGTTAAGGTGCTCGCCTCGAACCAAGGTGAAAGTGAATGTATCTGATGACCAAGGTCGTGGGCTCGAGCCCCTTGACATGTGCGAAATGCCTAAATATATATTAAGGGGATTATAAATCACCTCTTAGAGTGCTATAAAAATAAATTATATGTTTATTTACATTTTTAAGCAGCTAGCTTTGTAGCAATCAGCTGGAGTCGTAAAAAACGAACCAACGTATTTCTTATCAACTTCAAAGTTGCGATGAATATATTCAGTAAGCACACATATAACCCGACGAAGTAAAATTACATGCGTTAGAAGACATTCTACGAATACTTCAAGCAAATTTCCAATATATTATCTTTTTTCAATGAATTACAACAGCTTCTATACTTCAGCTCATATTAATAATGTTATGCTACTGTAAAATATTCAAAATGTATTAATTAACTTTATAATTAACTCGGTGGCTGCTCAGCTAGTGCCACAACATACATTTCCGTCAGGGAGTGAATGCTTAGACTGTTAGGACATTATAATAATAATAATAAGAAAAATAATGTACTTGATAAAGCGCCCTCAGAGAAATTAATCTCTTTCTAGGCGCTTTACATTTGCTGCAAAGGGAAATGCAATTAAATGGTAAGTAAAATCATGCTTGAAAAACAAACAAAATGAATAAAATGGTTAGGTGTGACATGCACAGGGTAAGCATGCAAATGTGGTTAGTGGCAGCATGCACAGTGTCAGCACGCATAAGCACGTGAAGGACGAATCACAGGGACCCACTAAATGCTGTCCTAAATAGGTGTGTGTTTAGGTTCATTTTAAATGTGGTCAGGTCAGGGGATGTTCTGACGCAGGTCGGGAGGGAGTTCCAGGCTTTGGGAGCATACGAACTAAATGCACGGTCTCCAAAGGATTTGAGGTTTGTACGAGGTATTTCTAGACTGATGGATTCCGAAAAGCGGATGGTACGATGCTTGGCCTGATGGGGGAGTATGTCGGAGAGATAGGCTGGAGCCATAGAATGAAGGGACCTAAAAGTGAGCGACAAAACCTTGAAGTCAATCCATTGCTTGACTGGGAGCCAGTGCAGGTCGGCGAGAAGTGGAGTAATGTGGCAACTGCGACGCTCACGGCAGACAAGTCTAGCTGCCGAGTTTTGCACCAGCTGCAATCACCTGATCGCACATGCTGGTAGGCCAGTAAGCAGTGAGTTGTAGAAGGCGAGACGGGATGTCACGAATGCATGGACCAACTTGGACGTGGTATCCTTATCTAAACAAGCCCAAATTTTAACAATATTATGAAGCTGAAAATAGGCAGATCTGACCGTGGAGCTGATATGGTCGTCTAACGAGAGGTTGCTTTGGAATATGACACCTAGATTTCGAGCTGATTCAACTGGAGATATGCTGGCAGAGCCAATTTTGAGCGTCAGCCTTTCCAATTTCTGAATCACACTGGGTTTGCCCATAACTAGTAAGTTAGTTTTGTCATCGTTTAGTTTTAGAAAATTTGCTGCCATCCATGTGCGGATGTCATCAATGCATGCAGCAAGTGAGTTTAGAGAATTTGAGGTGCTCGAATGCTGAGAGGGATCAAAGCAAAGGTACAGCTGAGTGTCATCCGCACAGAAGTGAAAGCCTAGATTGTGCTTGGCAATCACATCAGCAAGAGGGAGAGTATAAACCGTGAAAAGAACCGGACCTAGCACGGAGCCCTGAGGTACTCCATATTTCAGAGGTACTTCAGATGATCGTTGTCCATTCACGTTAATACTCTGGAGTCTCCCACTGAGACACTATTGCGTCTTTCACATGCACGCATGCACACACCCACGCAGGCACGAATGCACGAAAGCATATACATATACATACATATAAATATATAAATATATATATATCCCTATAGATATTGTCGTTGTATGTGTGTAAGTTGTATGTAATTGTCTTTTGTTCGCAGCACGTAAAAAGCATTGAGATTGGAGCTATTTTCAAACATATGTTTTTATTGCCAGATCCGGTAGATCTCACGCCTGATCTATCCTCATTTTCGGACTGCTGCAAATCAACAATTAAAATTTCTCTTGATATGTATGCTTCTATGTCTAAGTAAAACGTCTGGCCTCGATTAGTTGGCTCGTGTTAAATGATCAATCAACTAGTAACTCTAAGCGAAAGCTTGAAAATGTCTATACAAAATAATCAGAAGTGATCGTCCATCAGCTGCAATATGAGGATTTATATGGGTTGAATGAATCCATCATTGCCAACTGAAAATCTAGAGCCTATAAGAACACAGTGAAATCACAGCTGCACAATAGAAAAATGCTGTGATCGACCATCAACCATCTCTTTAAACTCAAATATTACACCGTACCGTCAGCATAGAAGTGATATCCTATTCTATGGGCGTTAATCACTTTTCCCAGAGGTTGCGTATAAATTGAGAACAGCAAGGGACCAAGTACAGACCCTTGAGGGACTCCACAGGTGACCCTTCTCATGTCTGAGACCTGACCCCCACACGACACGGATTGAACACGATCAGACAAGTATGATTTAAACCACGCCAGTGCTTCGTCTGCCAGACCGATCTTTGTTCTCAATCGTTCAAGCAGAACTTCGTGATCAATGGTGTCGAAGGCAGCAGACAGATCTAGCAGAGCTAAGGCAGTGACATTCCCGTCGTTTGTGTGATATGATCGTAGTTTGAGTGACTAGATAGACTTAGCGCTTCAAAAAATTTCGGGCTAGCTTAGTTACGTGTGTTGCAGGCAAGTTTGTGTGCAAGCTTTGACAATGCTGCCTGGCTGCTGTACATTTCTCCTTGTAAGTAGTTTTGAATTACAATAATAGTAAGCTCACATAAATTAAAAGAATCTCGGCAGCTAGTCCTATCTGTCGTTAATGTCACAACTGACACTGCACACAATTTTGTTTTGCACGTGCTAGCTCCTAGGCAAGCAGCCCATCGATTTCGACCTCCTGCCACCCACATTTAGGCCTCTTAGTTTTGTCGCTCCGGTCTTCCAAAAAGAATTAATGAATCTTCTGAACACTCTTGCGCCGCTCTCTCACGACTCAAGTCGTACAGGCGGAGCACTAATCGAACGAAAGTGCAGAACACACAGTTCCTGCTCATGTGAGTCCTGGATGTTTCTGCGGTTTGAAATCAGGAGCAGTCCTCCGACTTGACTGCCGAGTTTAAGGCGTGCCCAGCGCGCCTCTTTTTGAAATAATTTGATTGATACATCATCGATCTTCATGATCGTATTTGATGCGCTGCATTTGATTATGCTATCGTCACTAATCAGTGTCCACCCAGGTAATATGTTGAAAAAATATTGAGTCCTCTTACGACAGTATACATTAATTTATAATTATTGGAGTGACTGTTGAGCTTGACTACGAAGGCTAAACGATTAAGCCACGAACAAGTTTTGTTGAACGAGTAAGCCTCGCAAAAGCCTATATTTAAAAGCCGGTGGCGGTTGTTCAATGCTTTTTAAAGTAACCGACAATGATTTTAGACCAGTAGCATCTGATGAGATGGCCTCGACAGTTTTGAAGATTCTCATGACGCCCCTAGTTGTGCCTTTAGGAAGACGGAGTAGGTGGAACAGCATTGACACAAGCTGTCCTTGTATATTAGCAGATTCTGGTTGCTCAAGCATAAAAAAGCATTGGCTGAATACAAATTGCTCGGATTTCTTATAAATAATTAGCTAGTTTTCTTAACAGTAGTTTTTCTTGGCGTGATCAAATGAAAGTTACCTTGGTAACATACATCACTGGTGACGCGCTCCTGCGTCGCGTTACAGACTGCGGGCTCGAATCCTACAGCAGCTTCTAATTTATTCCATTACCAGCAGCTACAATTGAAGAAAATTTTCAAATTCCTTCGTCGCTACACTAATAAGCTTATTGATTCAACATATTTTTATGTTTGTGTTCCACCATTTTGGCATCGTGAAGCAGAACATAATTCATAGCTGCACTCTGACTCAACTTCTCGACCGACTTCTTATAGAGTGCTTGTGGCAGTGCTTAGGATTTAGTGCCTGATAGCCTCAATACACTAGATCGGCAGTTGATTCTTTTATGGCACTGCCCTGGTCGAAAAACCGGAAATGGGCAATTGCGATCACTGCGAGTGCTGGTTTAGGAGAAAAAGATAAAAAAAACTCGTGAGAGACCTTCAGGTATCATTCTTGCTAGCGCTTTTGATTTAAAACACAGTTCCAACTAATATTAGCATATTGCCTTCATGTTCGTTTGGTTAACGAGTACAATGGTTGAATGTTCTACCAGAGGAGCTTACTAGACACACACGCCCACAGGCACACGTGCTCTCTCTCTCTCTCTCTCTCTCTCTCTCTCTCTCTCACTCTCTCTCTCTATCTCCCTCCCTCTCTCTCTATTTTTTCGTCTCTCTAGCTCTCTCTCTTTATATATATATATATATATATATATATATATATATATGTGCAGCAAGCACATCTGCCGGAAGTAGCTACTAGCTTGTCCAGGCTATGTGCAGTAGAGTAGGAGCCGGCGGAGTATTTGCCGTGCTCCGTATAGCGGGTGGGGAGCAGCGACATTGGCCGCCCTTTACTCCTGTGCCACCTGACCATCGCTAACGCCCTAATTATGTCATATTTTCACTCAGTGAGTAAACAACGAGTTAGTGTCGGGTAAACGCTATAATAGTCTACTTAGCTTTTCACTAAAGGTAAAAGTCAGGATAATACTTAGAAAATTGGTCCGGCAATGGAATATTACTTTGGGTGCCTTTAAAAAGACAAACATGTAAGGAATGAGATCGGAAAGTCTAATCACTTCCGGCATTAAAGAAGAACTGAATACCCATACCACGTGTCTAACCCGAGAGTAAACTGGAAGCACCAAATATACAAACAAACGTTTTTCATATCTCCGGATCGTATGCAAATTGTATCTAAGGTTGTTGAACCTTGGTAGATCAAGGACATGCCTGAAGTTTGTTGAAGTGCAATCTTGTGACTTATATACAGCTTCATTTTCAGTGTAGCTTGAAGCCTTTCCATTCCGGTACTCTGATAATGTATCGGAGTGAAATTTGAAGTGCAGGTTTGGCTAGGATCTTGGTCCGACACGCTTTTTGCTCTATATATCCATGACTGCAGAAAATAAAGCTCCAGAGCGTTTGATGACATACACAGCAAACCTCTCCGACCAAAATAAGAAATTTTGCTAGAATTGCATCAAACAATCAGAGAAGAATTCGCATTTCAGTTTCAACTTACACGCTAACTGCTTTCTTGTGATTGCTGACTTTTCGCATTCTCCTCAAAGGCTCTCTGCGGTCGCGCGACTGACGAGCGACCTTCGTCTCATGTTTCTTCTGCGCAGATTATACTAAACTCGATGCACAAATATCAGCCCCGCGTGCACGTCATCTGCTCGGATCGGACGTCGGCAGTCAACGGTGTCATGGCGGCGCACTATTGCTATCACAAAACGTTCGTGTTCGAGGAGACGAAGTTCATCGCCGTCACTGCGTACCAGAACCCGCGGGTGAGAGCGCTCGCGCTGACCAAGAGGCCGTCTCTTGCGGCCAGACTGTCTCCTTTCTCCCGTTCAGCGCCGAGAGAACGATGGCGAGCGAGCTGGAGCCCGCGCCCGAAGTTGGCGTCCAAAGAGAGTGCGTTTCTTTCGAGCTTCTAGGTGACTCAGATGAAGATCGCCGAGAACCCATTCGCGAGAGGATTCAGAAGGTGCGACGAGGGCAAGTAAGTATTATTCATTTTGTTTGTTTTTCAAGCATGATTTTACTTACTATTCAATTGCATATCACTTTGCAGCGAATGTAAAGCGCCTAGAAAGAGATTAAGTTCTCTGAGCGCGCTTTATCAAGTGCAATATTATTATTATTATTGTTAAGTACGCATCGCATCGCTCAATAGCAATCGGGCTGCCGGCTCAGCGCGCTCAGCAGCAGCCTCAAGGTGCCGGACCGCTGGACGCCCGCCGCCCGCCGGGGCTTCGGTCGCAGCGTTTCCGGTAAAGGCACGGCACCGCAGAGAGAGACTTCGCACGCACGCCCGCAGCCATCTTTAATCGCGCTTCGCGCCCGCCGTAGCCTTGAGGACGCCTACGCCGACGACTCACCGCTGAGCGGCGAATGCGGGAGCCCTTCTTTCGACGTTGCCCAACCGACTTTGGCGACCGACTTGGATCAGCGATGGACGCATCTCGCTCTGCGCCTCGTCGCTCCGAGCGACGGGGCGTCAGCGCCACGGAGCTACGGAGCCGTCAGGCCACAGTGTGGCGCTGCGGCGACATCGTCTCCGATCGACCGCGTCGCACGATCTACGGACGCGGCCGTCGCCGCACTGGCTCTGCTGCGCAGCGACGTCGCTCTCGGCGACGCCGTGCCGACGGCCGCATATGAAGCGACAAGTAAGCCGCAGCAGCTTTGGCCGGGCGAAACCTTCGGCGCGTTGGCCCGATTGGCCCTCCATTCGGGGAGGCGACGGCAGAGGCGGCAGCTCATTTCTCTTTCGTTCCGCGTGCAGCGGCAGCGGCAGCGGCGGTAGCATCCGGAGAGCCGATCGTCGATTATCGCTGCGGCAGCGCGTGGGAGACGCCGTACGCGGAGCCCTGGCCACCGATGGCAGCAGCCGAGTGCTCGCAGCTGACGCCGTGCCGCCAGTACTACCAGCATTGCCAGCCCTTGGCTCAGCACGTCGGAGACTACCGGCCGTCGAACGTTGGTGGCGGTGGCTGGGGCGACTACAGGCAGTCGTACGTCGGCGGCGGGAGCGGCGGGGGCGAATACAGGCCGTCGTACGTCGGCGACTACTGGATTCAGGGACAGCTGGCGCCCATACATTTCTAAACTCCCCCCCACCACTCGCTCGCTCGATCGCTCGGTAGCAATGCGAAGGCCGACCGGCCTTGCAACAGATCATTGCTCTGTCGTCGGCTTCGCGGTCGACGAACACCACTAGGCGCGCCTTGGCACGCCGTCGAGCGAGACAATGCATGCGACCAGCGACGGAACGAAAGACTTCGCAAACGCGGGTACGCCTCCCTTCGGGGGTCTCGCTTAGGCGAGCACTAGAGCATTTGGCGGCAGAGCGAGGTTTTCGCACTCACGCAGGCTGCGCACGTCACCCGTCCCGTCGGACCGAACCGGTAGGGTAACGGCAGTGACCGGATCGCAATCCGTGTGGAGCACCTTCTAGAAGCTCCACCAGGCCGCGTCGTCGCTCCAACAGGCGAGTGCGTAGCCGCTTTGCTCTATGTACAAGTTTTACTTATTTTTTCGGGACTGTATTGGCTGATGTGGCAACGCGACGATTGGCCAAGCAAGCGGTGCCATTCACGGCCAAACGAAAGAGTTCGGCAGACTTCGAGGTGTACTTCACCCTGACCGCGAATCGCTGTGGCATAGCTTCGCCTGTGGCAGCAGACGCCGTCCGCGGCCGGGCACGATTCTGGCGACCGGCCGCCAGAAGACTCAAAAAATGTAATCACAGGCTTTGCAGGTATTTTGCATTGCGTATTAAAAAATCACATCTCAAATATCGATTCTGTGCAGCTGAGCAGGTGAGCTTGTGGCACTGATCTCAGGTCAGTAAAGCTCGAAGTCCAAGAACGCAGGTCGGTCGATTTGGGAGGCTCACGCCTCGCCCAAATCGACCGAAAAAAAAGTGGCGTCGGGGGAGCCGGCGAACGAATGTAAAGCAGGCAATGTGCTTAGGCGAGGTCTATCGTGCCCGTTAAGGTTATGTGGCTGCGCTGCGCAGAGACCAGTCGTGGACATAGCTGGAGCCGCGGGCTGCTCTGGGTGACGAGCCGCGGCCGAGACCAGCCCACGAATGGGCAGCGCCCTCTAGCGTTCAGTGGGTCCAGCCGGTCGTCCCATCAGGCGCATGCGATTTTCCAGCTATCGGCGTCTTCGGGTGGAGTCTCATCGTCGACAGCTCATACGTCGTCCCGCGCATCGTCGTCTGCGGTTTCTTTTTTCCGAGACACGAGGCCGCTCTTGTCCTGGAAGCGAAGTGGAGCTGCCGTCACTGAGGGCTGATGCGGGTGCGGCAGCGGCGGCGGCAAGAGAGGGAGAGGGAGAGAGAAAGAGAGAGAGGGAGAGAGAGAAAGAAAAAAAGAGAGAGAGAGAGAGAGAGAGAGCGTCGCTACCCGGAGCAATCGGCCGCCACTCAGCTTAGCGACCGCCTCTGTCTTTCTTTTTTTCGTCACTCTAAGCTCGTCGAGGCTGTGAGCCGAGCGGGCCCTAGAGCAAGGAGCGGCCCTAGAGCCGGGCGGGCTCTGCCAAGGGTGCGAAAGGCCGCTCCGGTCTGAGCCGTAGCTGCTGCTAGGTAACAGCTACGGTAGACGCCAATCGTAGACTCAGCAAAAGTTCGACGTAGCTCGAAGGTGGCGGCGCCGGCGAGCTCGCTGCAGGGCACCGACAGCCCGTGGTCGATGGCAGCAGCGCACAGACAGACATACAGCTCAGAGACCGACAGCCTGAGCGGCGCTCCTGCGGCGGTGCTAGTGCCAGAAGCCATTAGCCGACCACGCGGCTAGACCAGGCTAGACAAGATCGGAGAAAGCCATCCGTAGGGTGGCAGCATCCCTCTGGAATACTGCCTCTTAATTCTGCATTGTAATTCAAACTTCTATATTCAAGGAAACCACTAGAGACCCGTCCTGAATACCGTATCCCAATTGAAGAAGACAGCTAGTCCTATAGACCTTATTCTCACTGCTCTTCTTCTACTATGCATAGATCTGCTGCTGCCAAGCATGACTAACATAATAAATATGTCATTTGCCGCATTTCATATTCCAGTACCATTCGAAAAGGCTATAGTCAGGCCAACACTCATAAAAGCAACTCCAGACAAGAGAAGTCGAGCAACCTCCGCCCAGTCTCCCCTCTACCGTTCATATCGAAGAACCCAAATTAGTCTTTGCTGGCCAGCTGAACTCATATTGAAACTTCAAACCTTACTAGCAAGTTCCAGTCTGGTAGTAAAGCTAATCACTCCAAAGAGTCGGCATTGCTTCGGGTGTATAACGACCTACTTAGAAGTGCAGACATAGGTAAAGTCTCTCTACTTACTCATACTTATTCTGCTCGATTTGTCTGTAACGTTTGATAACAATAATAATAATAATAATGCACTCGATAAAGCGCCCTCGGAGAACTCAATCTCTCTCTAGGCGCTTTACATTTGCTGCAAAGGGAAATGCAATTGAATGGTGAGTAATATCATGCTTGATAAGCAAACAAAATTGATAACATGGTTAGTGGCAGCATGCACAGTGTCAGCAAGCATAAGCACGTGAAGGACCAATCACAGGGACGAATCACACGAATCACAAGATCATCCAAGGATCTCCTGAAGTATCGTGTACCTCAGGGTACTGCGCTTGGTCCCCTTTTCTCCCGGCTTATGCTTTACCTCTTGCCGATGTGATTTCCAGGTACAATCTAGGCTTCAACTTCTATGCAGATGACACTCAGTTTCTGACTTTACTTTGATATCTCCCAGCCCTCGAGCACGTCAAATTTTCCTAACTCTCTTACTGCATGTATTGATGACATCCACATGTGGATGGCAGAAAACTCTATTAAATTGAGTGAGGATAAAACCAACTTACTAGTTATGGGCAAACCAAGTGCGATTCAGAAACTGTACAGGTTAACGCTAAAAATTAGCTCTGTCAGCGTATCTTCTGTTGAATATAGACGAAATCTAGATGTCCAGTTCAAAAGTGACCTTTCACTAGACGACCACATCAGCTCACCAGTCAAGTCTGGCTACTTTCAGTTACATAACATTGCTAAAATTTGGGCTTGTATAGACAGGGATACCACATCTAAATTAGTCCATGCATTTGCGAGATCCCGTCTTGACTTCTATAACTCACTTCTTGCTGGTCTACAGGTCTGTGCACTCAAAGACTTACAGCTAATGCAAAACTCTGCAGCTAGGCTTGCCTGTCGCGAGCATGGCAGTTGCCACATCACACCAATTCTTGCCGACCTGCACTGGCTATCAGTCAAGCGACTCATCGACTTCAAGGTTTTGTCACTCACATTTAAGTCTCTTCGTTTTTTAGTTCCAGCCCACCTATAAGATTTACTCCCGACCCACAGGCTAAGCATTGTAGCACCCAGTTTTCGGATTCGAATCGTTTACTTATACCTTGTACGAACCTCAAATCCTTTGGAGACCGTCCATTTCGGCACGGTTCTTTACGAGAGCCTGAAAGAGCTGCTCGCAGTCTTCAGCGGCGCGCTCGGCATTCGGAGAACCCCGAACCACTGCGCCGAACCGCTGCGCCGAACCGCTGCGCCGAGCCGCTGCGCCGAGCCGCTGCGCCGAGCCGCTGCGCCGAGCCGCTGCGCCGAGCCGCTGCGCCGAGCCGCTGCGCCGAGCCGCTGCGCCGAGCCGCTGCGCCGAGCCGCTGCGCCGAGCCACTGCGCCGAGCCACTGCACCGAACCACTGCACCGAACCACTGCACCGAACCACTGCACCGAACCACTGCACCGAACCTGGCGCTGCTCTGTGGCAGCCGCTCGGTCCTGCTCAGCTGCCTGGCAATTTAAGCACACTCTAGGACGCATCTCCATGATTGCATCAGACTGTACACGACGCTCTTTATTCCATGGTCTGACATAGCATACTTGCTTTGATCGTCGCCTCTAATTGCCCGATTCAACAAGTTGGACTACTTTAAAGCCACTGACTCATTGTCTAGAGCCGTGAGGAATTTCACGTCGAGGCCCTGAATTGATGAGCAGTGGCGGCATCCTCACCTTCCGAGGAGGGCGTACAAGAGGCTCCCACTTAACGATGTTCCTCCCTACGGAGAGCATGGTCTGCTGTGGCCAGTCCCTGCATTGATAGCGAACCTTAGTGTCCCAGCTGTCCCGTGGGCAAAGAAAATATGGAAACTTTATGACGCCTCCTTAGAGGCCGATCAGCCATGACAACGTTTTGAAGTGCCCAACGCTTAGTCAATACTTCAAGGAAATCAGTAACATCTTTATAGCAATTCCTAATGAATAGTAATATAGTTATATAGTAATTCACTCTGAGCCGCTCGGTGTGAGCCACAGAGAGAGAGAGAGAGAGAGAGAGAGAGAGAGAGAGAGAGAGAGAGAGAGAGAGAGAGAGAGAGAGAGAGAGAGAGAGAGAGAATCGGGTAATTTTTACAATTACGAAGCAGAATGGCTTTGAAGATGAGCAATCAATGAACAGGCCATTAACTAGGGTTATAGATGATTTGCACCGTTGAAGAGACCGTCCAAATGTTGCAAAAGGAGAGTCCGCCTCACCGACTGATCAGTTTCGAAAAAGGTGGCACCACTTTCTGATATTCATCCGAAAAGTTGCACTCCTTATGCCTAAATGTCGGAAGCTCAGTATTGAGCTTGATATGACCATGGTCTCGTATCGAAAGGTGTGAGATTTTCCTCATTGGAAATGGTGGCTTTATTACCTCAGCCGCATTTTCGAAACCAGGACCTGCATCTGGAATGTAGCAATGCAGCACGCACGGCGTGGCACGCGAGAAGCTGGCTGGACACGGCTCACGATCGTGAACCAATCTGCGCTTGATCCGACGTGGCCGCGCTCGCCCGCCAGCTGACGGACGGCCATCGCACGGCCGCGACGTCTTCCTCGCTGTCTGCCTGTCTTTCTTGGGAGGTTTGGCTCTGGAGCGATGGATCGCGGAACGAGTTGGTGCGCGACGGAGGAAAAGCTCCGAGGTTCTGAGGGCTCGCTGTGCACAGGTGGCATCTGCTAAGTGCCCAGCTTGTTCCGTGTGAATTCTACCGATGGCTCAACAGCTCTATTCTCTATTTTCAAGCCGTAGAAATTGTCAGAATTAAATACGTTAAAAAAATGATTCCGCAATTATTTCCTAATATTTGACAAGAAACTCCATCTAGTAGCAGCTGCGCCCTTAAAAGTTTCCTCGAATGTCCGCGTGCGAATTGTCAGTCCAGGGCGTGTCTTGATCTTCGGCAGGCGTGTAGACATTGCGTCCCTTAACAAATGCTTTCACCGACTATTTTTCCGCACTTTCTTCATAGATTGTCCGCACTTGTACCGAAATAAATCTGTTGGGCAGCCTCTTGATTTCATACCAATCAAATAAGTTCGCTCACTGATCTCGAAATTTGTTGTGGCAAGCTAAAATGCACTACTCATTTAGGGCATCTATACCATTGCGCTTCTACGGATAAAAATCGATGGCACTTTATTCACCTTCAAGCTGCTGTTCGCCGAGTTCCCTTCATAGACCTTTTCGGCGTCAGCTGAGAGCTGCACTTTCTAGTAAGCACAAGGCTTGCTCAATCTACAGGGTGCAGTCGTTTTGCCTTTCAGAAAGCGCGTCGGAAAGTGGGAGAGGGGGGTGTGTTAGAGGGCGTGAGTCGGACAAGCAGCAATGCTCCTGCCCCACATGCCAGAAAGTCTGCATCGAAAGCCGCGGGCCGGATCGCGCCGCTTACGTCAATTCTCGGCAAGAAGCTCGTTTCCGTCGGCTCTCTCTTGGTAGTGCCACCGCGGTGCTTGCCCATCGATGAATCAGCGGCGTCCTCATCCTCGCCCTCAACGTCAGGTGCAGCAGTCGGCTGAGCGGCAGCCGCAGCCTTGACCTTGACCTTCTTCTTTCTTCTTATCTGAGCGGGAGAGGACGGAAGCCGGCTGCGGACAGCTGAGCGGATAGCAGCGAGCACCGCCGCCGATGGCCGATCGTTCACTCGGGAGGAATGAATGGGCATCTAGGCCATCGCTGCAGTAGCCATTTCTGGATTTCGCTCTGTTCTACTGGCAGGATAAAAATATATTCTGTCTTCCCGGTCTTGTTTACTTTCTAGAGTGCATTAAGCCGGCTCTGTAGTGACCTGGCGTCAACAAGTCAGTAGCTCTGGGCTCAGTGGAAAGGTATTCGCAGTTTATGAGCTATTGGTATATATTTATGGTATGCATTTGTTGATATGTATTTATGAGTTATGAGCTACTGTCGAGTCCAAAGCGAGGTCGTGCCACTGCCACTACTTTTAAGAGGCAGTGGCCCCAGTTTAGCCTCAGGGTGGCCGAACATTAGCCCTGGGGTAATTTTATTTTCATTTTTCGTGACTTTGAGGAAAGCGCGAATTCGATTTTCGTTGCTCAACTGGCGATAGTGATTTGCCTGCGACCCGTCCTTACAGAGTGGTGACCTTCTAAAATGTTACGTCTGCTCTCAGCAAGATATGCACGGTGCCTCCTAGGCCACTGTGCACCGCCATTCGGTGAAACCCTTAGAAAAACCTTGTACAGTCATAGTTTTTATTTTTACGTTATAGCTGCTATTATTAATAGGATCTTATTTTTGCAATTATTTTGACGAACCTGGTCGATACTCGTTCGGACACGCGCACAAAGTGGTAAAACTTTTCATTTCATGATCGTAAGTGTAGCAGAAGCATACATTATAATTAATTTCAACGATAATTAGTCGTCTAAATAAAAGGTAACTTGGGAATATGAGTGCTGAAGGCGTCACACAAGTTATCAAAACGAATTTAAAATCGCCGTATCGGTGAAAGATGGATTTCTTTACACAGAATCAAAATGAGATAAGAGAAATCTGACACAAAAGAGGACTTGGTACCTGACGGAGAACAATGGACTACTGTCACCCTAGGCTGAACGCTGTCGAATGAATTCAAAACTATAGATTCGAAAGACTGCTTGGAGTAGGCTGCAGACGGCTTGAAATTGAAGGATCAGCGTGTGATAAGAGCGATTCCAAAGCCAGTTTTGATTGATCGAGGGGTATACATGAACAAGAAGAGGCCTGTTGGGTTGCATCGTTAATTGTTGGGCAGTTAACCGATTGCTTCCACGTCTCGGTCAGGGCTAACGGGTCCGATTCATTCTCACTAATCAATTCATTGTATTAGGATTTATTGCACAGCCAGCGAGGATTTTGAAGACAAGCTTTGAGACGGCCCGCCCGGGTCATGAAAGGCCTGATGACCACGAAGAGAAATTTACAGCAGCTCAAGAGGGAAATTGCTCAGGGCGGTTCGATACAATGCTGGGGATTTTGAATCACTTTGGTTTTCAGATAGCTAATAAGTAACACTCTTCCAAAGAGCCTCAAAGGAAGAGTAAGTTACAGGATTTTACCTATTTCAAATTATGCGTTGACCACTGCCACTCCTCACACTCACAAAGATACTGGCGGGTGAGCGATCGAGCGAGCAAGCAAGCAAATGCAAATGAGCATGCATAACCTCTAACTTTCTTAATTCTCACTTGCCTTTTTTGCATATATCTATGTATGTATATACAGTTAAATCAACTCTCCTATTTCCTCTCTCTACTATTCTCTCTCTCTCTCTCTCTCTCTCTATCTATTTGTCTATCCTTCCATTCTTTAATGCCTCCATCCGGCCGTCAGTTTATTTATCTAGCTGCCTAGCTATCTCGGAGATAACTGGCTAGATCTCTCTCTCTCTCTCTCTCTCTCTCTCTCTCTCTCTCTCTCTCTCTCTCTCTCTTGAGCTCGCCATCTTTCTGCTTTCCCTTACTTGGTCCAGAGATAATAATAATAATACTAATAATAATAGTGCACTTGATAAAGCATCCTCAGATAACTCTATCTCTTTCCAAGGCGCTTTTGAGATCGGAGCATTTGGAATGCAAGATTGGGTCTTCGTATGCAGGCTCTCTCTCTCTCTCTCTCTCTCTCTCTCTCTCTCTCTCTCTCTCTCTCTCTCTCCCATGTAGCGGCCACTGTCGCCTGTAGGGCTCCAGCTGGCTCTCATACCGCCACATTATGCGCTCTCTCACTCCTGCACGTCCAACACTCTCAATTACCTGGGCGGCTGGCTTTTTAGGACTGACGGCGCTTTTGTCGAGGGACTCCGAGGCTCCTTTGCTCCTTCGTTCGACTTCCGGTGATTCGCCCTTTTCCTTTTCCGTCGATTCTGCATCGCCGCGTACCTCGACAGATTTAAGGTCAGCGTCGGCCCCACGGCCTTCGCCCTCGGAGGTCGCGACCTTCAATGGGCCCTTTTGCTGCGCCTTGTCCTGCAGATGATTGCCCTTCTCTTCAATGTGACCGAGCACTGCCGGTCGCGAATCGTCAGCTGACCGGGCTGCCTTCTCTTCCGCCTTGGATTCTACCTGAAGACCTCACCGTAAAAGATGGCGATCGCTGCAGCACTGACTCGTATTCGGCTTAGGCTTAGGAGGAGCATACAGTGAGTATATAACCCCATGCACTCTCATTATAAAGTTCGCACCGCTATCGTGCAGATAAATGCCCCGTAAGATAAAGGCTGTAAACATGGCTGCTCCTTTGAAGCCGAGAAACACAAAACATCACGGCTGCTTAAGTAGGCGTGTGGACTTGGTCCACCATATTATTTCCTTCTGCTCACCTTTGCATAACTTTACACCGCTTGGCTAAACACAGGAATCGGGTCCGTTTTACGGCAATTCATAGACGTTTCTGAATGGCTAACAGGTTCAGTATCAGCGCAGATGTTTGTCCCTGAAGTCGACACACTTTGCGGTTACCATGTGCTGCCCTGCTCCTCTTGCAAAGTGGCCCCCCCTCCGCATGCCTTGAAAGTGATAATGACGCGAGTTGCTACGGAACGTGACAGCCGAGAACAAGCCATCTGGAACTTTTTAGAAATACAACGGCGTGAGCGTCCAGTGAGAATCGACGCGCTGAGCCACGCCCACGAGAGGACTTTGCTTTATTTGGCCGGCAGGCCGAGTTAACAAACTTGACAAGCATGCAAAATTTCTTTAGAATTTATAGCACATTCCCGAAAACGAATTTCGATGGAATTGCTTTAGCGGCGCTGAGCTAGTTAGGCCCGCCGAGCTTTACTGATTCCGTTCTCTCACCCTGTCTCGAACTAGCTCTGTCTCCACACTCTAAATCTTGAGAGACTTCAATTTTTTTTGCCAACCGTAGTCAATAGCGTGAAATATCCATGATTGTGTCTCCAGGTCTAAAAGTAATTCCCGTTTGCTCCTTGAATGGCCGCTATCCAAGATTTCTTCGAGGAAACCACTCCCCTAGTTAGACGAAGGAAACACAATTATTGGATATAGCAAGCTAAGTCCTTAGCACTCACTGGTAATTAAAAGCCCGAACCGACCGATTGTCACTCTTCCTACCAAAATACTAGTGGATGCAGCTCATAGCTTCATTCTTCAGTAATAAATTGATTTCGTGTCGGCTGAGACTTCTGTTTTCTCAGCCAGAATCACATTAAATTATAACCCAGTTGATAAAGCGCATTCGAAGCCGGATGAGTAGAAATGATCTGCCCCATAGAAACTTTGAAGTTTATACTTTACATTAGCATGAACAAAGGTCAAGGCGGCGAAGCTTTTCTACTGGCACGCGTGCGGATGCACTCACTGATGGCTGCACCGTGTGCAGAGGTACGTTTGGTTGAATGTCATTTCACTCATAAGCCACGTCTGAATTCTATTTCAAGTGTAAAAACGTCTGCTAGACATTAATAATGGCCACTATGTAAGATTTTTAGTTTGAAGATTATAATGAGCCAAATGACAGAACCAAAATAAACTTAAAAATTTTAAAGAACAGCACAGCCTAGATCTGTAAATTCTCAAGGCCAGCCTAAAAATGTGGTCGACTCGCTGCAAAACTGCCAAAATGCTGAGGTCGGGATGCCGGAGACAATGTGAGCTGTGCACTTTTAGCGTCTGGCCTCGACATCTTCGCCTTGCTTCTTACCGACAAATCTTCCTGCGGCATGAAGACACCTACACTTGTTGCACAAATCCGCTAGTAGGCTTGTTAACCGCAGTGCACAATTTCACGCCAGTCTATATAGACTGCCGGATAAAGTAGTCAATCACATTTAAGATTACACTATTCGCTTTAGACTCCACCCAACTGAATGCTTGCCTTGCAGACATTCGATCCTGGATTCGGCAAATTTCCCTTAAACTAAACTAAATGACGACAAACGGCACTGATACTCCATGGACACCTCAAGTGCTTGGTAGGACCGAAGAATAGGCTCTTTTAATAGGCGATGCTGTTGTGCAACCATCGCAGTGTGCTAGGAATTGAGATGTCCACGTTAATAAGCCACAAAAGAAGACTCCCTCAGCCTTGCTTCACTAATCGTAGCACAAGTTCCGTCACACAGGTTACGGCTGATTTCCTTTCAGATTTATAGCCAGCCGATACACGGCAGCCAGCCATTCATCCCGGGGCGATGACCTAAATAGAGGAGGCATCGTCCATCCGGGAAAGATCGCTTCGCTCGCGAAGCATGGCATCGAGAAGATTCGACTTGAAAATTAAAGACTGCATATGAGGCGTCGAGCTGTGCAAGGGTTCAGCCAGCGCGACTCGTCAACAAACGATCGTCGAGACTGATGGAGTACCACTGGTTTAACGTGTTTTTGACAGACATAACGTTCATCTTAGCCATACTTTCTTAGCACAGGGAACATCGTAAAGGGGTAAACATAAGCTTGAAGTCAGCGGCTTCTGCTTACGTACGGTACGGTTGCATTAGCTCGTCCATGCCTAAATAGAAATGATCTAGATTAAGGCTAGCTGGTGGTGCTTGACACTCTAGCCAGTCTCCTCGTTTTTGAGCGCTTAAACGCTAGCATTGACTAACAATTAATCGTCCAGCCATCCAATCAATCAGTGCATTGAAACCTTGTGACTTCCCTGTCAGAGCGAGATTATCACACTCGCAATGATTTCTAGTGGTATCTCAATTACAACCTACGGGAGCCAGTTTTCAGGCTACCGCCTACAGGCTAGTCTGTAATCATTGCTCAGTTGTAGAGCTGTGGACTCCGAGCCCGTGGCAGGCGCCGTGAATGTGCAGAGTCCACCACATAGCTTCAAAATATGCCTGTCTACGAAAGGACATGAGCATGTTATATAAAGGCATGCACGATTGGAATTGCTTCTATGCTCTACTGCCGTATACATGCTTTGCTCGTCCATCGAGGGAGTAATGGTGACTTGCTAGCGATATATCGATTCGCCAGTTGCAAAAGTTTTTGTCAGGCACCGGCAAGATCCTGCACTGCTAAAGTGCTGCGTTTGTGGCGTACTACTTAATTTCAGAAGCCGCAGCTGTTTGCATACATTGAATTCAGGTCCTGTGTCAGTCGCTTGTAGCCTCGCTCTGGCTTACACCACTAAGCCACCGGCAAAACTGGTTTACCCTAGCACGAGCCCCTAGTCCTGCCGCTACTATCAGCTTGCCACTCCATCAACCGCAAATCCATCGAAGACCGTACTTTCCAATCCAAAGCCCCTCCCAGACTGGCGCTCACTACAGACCTACACAGAGATTGTGTCACCTCTCACTCGACGACGGTGAAAAAGGGAGCTACAACCCAACCACTTCCGAAGTCCCTCAGTCATTCCACAAAAGTTCTCATTTCTGAGCATACTCATGCTAAAATTGTGCACGTTGTCATTGCTA